>JAKRZM010001260.1:394437-455150 GCA_036379175.1 Heliconius cydno galanthus
GAATTCTAGAAAACGATGAAACACGTGTTCAATTAAATACTTTTAAAAATCTAAATTTCAAATTTTATAAAAATCGGTGCCGATTTAAATTTTTTTCCATACAAACTTTCAACCCCTATTTCACCCTTTGCGTGCGTCTTACCTCAGTCAGTGAGGACAAGTCCTTTTATATATATAGATTATAGAGTGAAGTGGGGACCGTAAAGCGATAGTTGTGGGTTCATTCTTCATTGGGGGTAATGAGTTATTTGCACGGCATTAATTTCTGCCTCTCAACATAACAATATCGTGAATGAATAACAATGTGTTAAACTGAAAAATAATGAATTCTAGGCTGTTCAGTTATTTATGTCGAGAATAATGGAACTCAAGCAAGTAGCGTACCATCTACTTACGACACTTAATTACTTAAACTAATTACATACAAAAATAGTCAGAGGTTGCATACAAAAATAGAGAAACAAATTTAAACTACCGTCCAAAAGTTTGACGATGTAAAATGAAATAAAAGAAAGTCATACTCTCTTTCTTCTGTTACTTTTATTGTCTAATTTTTTTAATAAAAAAAGACAGAGAATTAACATATATTGGAATAAAAATCAAGTTCTAATTTCATCAGTCCACCTTTTGCTTTAAAGTTTTCAGCTTACATTTTAGGCATTTATTACAGCGTGAAGCTGAAAAAAAAGTTTAAATAATTTCAGTTAATGGAATCGAACCTACGACCATAGTGTGTACAGTTATTTGCTAACAGCGCTATAATTATGTTTGTATAAATACTAGTTTCATTATATTCTTATAATCGTATCAGGTAGTTTCTACGCATTATACTATACAAAAGCTAGCTTCAATGAAATGCTGTTGCTTTGATGAATTACTTCTCTTTGACTAATCGTCTTTCTTGCTTTTGTATAATTAAATACATATAGGTTTAATTTGTTCTTTTTTAGTATTTAAACATTTTTATTATTCATATTTGGGATGGTAGTCTGACTGTAAACACAATGATTGTGGGTTCGATCCCCACTTAGGGAAATATGTATAAACGCGACCGTTTTGGCATCGATTTCCAATAGGAAGAACGAATTATTTTCATTTCTCACTCATTCTGGTTGAGTCAAAAATAGGACGGAAAGTGGTCATCGCAGTGTCTCAACACTATGTTTCTCGTTATAAAGCTAAAGACAGAACAATATATGTGTAGTATTACAGAAAAATACCTACATTTTTTATATACCATATTTTGCTTACAATAACCTATTGTAATAATAGCTTTGCATCAAAAGGGCATAAGCCACAGGTTAGTTAACACCTCCGCCGATTTGCTAATCGTTCTTAATGTGTACGGATTTAGTTAATGGATTGCCTCGTAGAAGTACATACTGGTGTAGTCGTTATATTTGTGTGAGCTGTTCTATAGAGGCTATCAGGAAAAGGTGGTAGTGGATTTGATTCTTAGCGTAGAGGCACAAGCATGTGACTGTGAAGGCGAAGGTTGTTAATTCAAATACAGCTCGGGGTAATGGATTTCTTAATATTTTCATTTCTTCGCTCTGGTAACAAGGCAATTTAATTTCTTTTTATAGGTCAAGATATTGAAATTAAATTTATTTCTAAATCGACCTGTTTTTTATTTATTTTTAATTTTTTGATGATTCTGCATTTTACGGCATAATGAAATCATTCCATAGAATGGGGAATCGAATCTATAACCTTTTATACAATAAGACAGTTTACAACTCCGCTATAAATTATAAATATTGCTTTTATTGTATAGTTGAATAAAATTAAATAATAAATGAACTAGGCTGTAACAATCGAAGCCATTAGGAATGTCTACGTACCGTACTAATTATAGTTACAAGTAGTCTGACAGCAGCTAGATCGCTAAGTAACATTAGCTTGTTAGTTAACGTGACTGGTCATTTTAAGTTTCTTATTAAAAAGTAAGATATATTGTTCCAATTATAGATTTGATATATTATAGCAGGGTAGGCAGAGAGAATTTAGTGTCGTTACACTCTGTTGCCTGTTACGACTCTTCTGTGACTCTCCACCGTAAAACACAAAAATGTGTGGGAAAAAGAATTTTTTTTTTTAGTTTTAACGATTCACGCAGGGCGCGCGAACAATATCGAGCTCTCCTCATCTCATTTTTTATTATTTTCTCCATTTCTTTAGGTCTTAGTATGATGATAAATAGGCTATAATCTTTCTTGATAATAATAATTAAATTCGGACCAGTAGATCCTGAGATTAGACCTTTCAACCAAACAAACTCTTCTCCTTCATAATATTAGTATACATGAAAGACAATCAATGATAATGTTTACACATTTCAATATTAAATCTCCATATGAGTATAAAGTATCAAAATGTACGTTTCATGAATAATAAGAAAGAACAAATATATAATGAAAATATTTTCCTTAAATGTGATTCTTTTATATTGTTTTGGAAATACTCAACAATGAAATGAAATGGAGGATAGAATACGTAACTAAAAATTAATCGACTATGAAATTAGATTTTTCTTATATATTACTGATTAAGATTGGACTGCTAGTTGTAGTGGTGGGTTCTTTCTTCTTTTATTGAGCGAAGCGAGTGGAGCGAACGGAGAACTCTACTGGAGACGTTTTACACTCTTTGTCACCAATAGGATAACCAACGGTTTAACCGATTGGAATGAAATTTTGCAAATATATAGATATGACCACGTAGATGGCTTTAGGCGAAAAAAAATCTAAAAATTTATAAATTTATTTCTTGCTTCGCTCAACATGTGAACACTACTGAGATTTTCCTAGTGCAACGAGTCAAAATTGAGGTCCGGTTCGCGCCCCTTGTACATTATACGAGCATTGGGCATAAATATTTTTTAGTTTTTTGATGTAACTTCACATTCAATTCCGAATATAGCGAAGAAGGCAGAGAAGACCTGCTGTGAAGACACTCCGTTTTCACTATCTGGTCGAATTATAGACATTGTTGAATACTGGAATTCAACGCCATGCTATGATGTCTAAGGCATGGGGCAATGAAAATAACTGCTTCCCCAGAGTGGAAATCCCCACGATATTCGACGACATGCCCGTTGATGTGATTAGTCTTCTGGCCTCAACACACTGAGGTTATATTATTCAAGACTAAAATTTCATTATTCATACTATTATTTATTCTACAATTTTCACAAAAAAAAAAAATCTTTTGAATTGAACTTAAATTAAATTGTAACTTAGACTTTTCTTTTCTTCAAATTTCTTATTATATAACAAAGGCAAAACAACACCCAATTAACTTAGCACGATTTGACAGGCGGAAAAATTCTTCGCGTTACAATAAGAAAATACAATACGGAAAGCCAGCTATCTAAGTTTTATACCAATTTTTGGATAATTACGGATTTTTTACTCGTTTTCCAAGCTTCGCCACATCGCATGATGGGAATGCAATTACTTCTTGCTGGTAGTGTCAGCGCTTCGTTTAATTTCAAATGCTTTTGTGTATGGCCCAAAATTTCATTATACAATGATGTTTTTTTTTTAATTTGTTTCTAGCTAAGTGTTATTAGCTTTTTAGAAAGGTTTAGCTTTCTGACGTTATCGTGGTGGTGTTGGCACGTATTTGATTGGGATAGTTGTGGATTCCAATGGTAATTGGAAAAATATTATTTATTTATAGTGGTATAAGAAGCTTCAGTTATCTTGTTAATGGTAGTGTTAAAATTGGGGTGGAAGTTAGAGAACAATTGCTGGAAGTAGGTTATATTTGTGTTTTTTTTATTCTGTTATCAGTTCTGAATATTGGTACAAGGCCAGATCTAGCGCAGGGACACATGCGTGCTACTGTGAGCACGACAGGTTATGGGTTCGATTCCCAGTCGAGGAAATTAAATATTTGATATTTTCATTTTCTCTTGAACAAATTGTTTGTTTATGTATATATTTTGGAACTTATCACAAAATGAGCTATTATTATATGTTAAATTTGAATTTAATATATGAAGTAAATGTATGTTTACAAATGAAAATACCACAAAATTTAGAGGTCTTAAAATAAAAGTTATACGATAGAAAATAGAATAATTCTATACAGTGTTACTAGTGCTATTTAGCAGTATTTCTTATTAACTTAACTTATAAAATGTATAAAGTTATTGAATCTACTCAATTTACAAATGAAAGTATCATTTATTATAATATTCATTAAAATTAATAATAACACACTCTTTTAATGTATCTACTAAAATAAGTAGGTATACAATAATAAACAGAAATATTTCTTATAGTCTTTCTAGAACTGTTAAACAATTATGTGTATTATTACCTGAGAATCGAATACGGAACTACCGGAATTAAAAGTTATTATTAATAGACAAACTTATTCACCAAAAAATTAATAAATGATAAAACGCAAAAATTAAACCTTGCGTTACAAAAAAAAGGCCTATTCGTGTGCCGCTCGCATATTTAACTCATAGCGATTGAGATATTTATTTGCTATTTCACAACTTCTTTAGGCAGTTTATCAGGCTGTGAGCCAGTAATTTTGTTTTTAACCGATAACTAGTGACCCGAAATACTAAATTGTTGGCGAATCCAGGATTTATAGTGCCCTGATCATGCGATTGTGGCGCAGTTTGCATGCCATACAAAAGTTTTTGCTGGTTGGTGTTCCTTAACTGAAGCCATAGTTCGTTCGTTTGATTTGCATTTTGGTTTCCACGTGGTGTTTTCGTGTCTATTACCTACTGGTGATTATTGACTTTCAGGTAAATGATAAGGATTTGGATATTGAGAGTTCCGTGTGGATCGTTACCAATCACGGCAAGGAATTTTCATTTTCTTCCTCTGATAACAAGACTCTCGAAAATTGGGTGGAGTGCGGGAAACAGAATGCTTTGACAGTTTCACTCTGCTTATAGCGTAGAGTAATACCTATCTCACTATCTAATTTAGTTGAAAAGAAGAAAATTTACAAATTCATTTAATTTGATATGCAATATGAATTCAGTTTCTTTGTAGTTGGAAAGTTTTTCATTTAATCTATAAAGCAGTAAGAATTTATTTTCAGATTCATATATTTTTATTTGTGAGTTTATTACTCTATAGCAGAGCATACCAGAGGGAACCTAGAACCTAGCATACCTTTTCCCATTAAGATACTTTACCTACTGCGCCTCGATAGCCTTGAAAGCCTCGACTCTTGTAAATTATATACAATACTGTTTTTTTATTTATTTTGAATAAAAATAAAAAAATCGAATTTCTACAGTGCACATATTGTTAGAGCGTTAGGTATCGTATCGTTTTTGGTATTTTTTATATCACTAGTTATTTTGGGGGTAAAAAATATATATTCCATATAAGCTTTTACTCGGTGGCTTGTTTACATACTGACATGTGCGTTACGTGAAGCGTATTACCCATTCATATTTGATCCCCGAAAATATAAAAAAATGGTATTTCAGTTTAAATTTATATAAAAAATAGGATTTTTTGTAGCGAAAAAATGAAACAAAATTGCTTTTAACTTAGCTTTGTTTGACTTTGTGTGGAAAGTAATCTATTTTTGAATTTATCTTTTTATTGTGTGTCTAATCTGCTTGTGTGGTCTCTAGAGATATGGAAAATTAAATTGGGTTAGAATTTTTTTCTGTTTGTTTTTTCGAGGTTTTTGTAAAATACTATAGTATGTTACTTTATTTTAGGCCTTGTGAAGTTTTATAAAATGGGATCCATGTCAACATAGTAATAAAATATGCAAAAAACTGATAAATTTATGAAAAATAAACAATGTATACCTAAATGTAACTTAACACTAGGTTCCCACTGCCTACCCTGCTGTGTGCGGTATATAGCGTGAAGCTGGTTTAATTTTTTAAATTTAATATACCTAAATGTAAACAAACGGCCTTATAGACCGAACGGATATTGGAGATGACAAAACGAAAATATTAAATATTTAATTTTCCTGAGTGGGAATCGAACCCAAAACTGTCGCGTTCACACGCTTATGACGACGGCTACGACAGCCTCATACAGCGTTTAATTTTAAATAAAAAAAAGATAAAGATATATATTATGACATTTAAAAAGTCATTTGATATAAATAAATGAGGTACTTAGAAAATAAACAAGCCATAATAAAAATGTACTCAATATACAATATAGATATATTATACAGGCTAAAATGTATTCATATAGAACTAAATTCTAGTTTTAAATGAAAGTCCTAATACTAATAAACTTACTTTTTAAAGTAACTAAGATAGAGTAAAAGTAAAGAATCTAATAACGTACCTACTTTTTTGTTTTTCAGCTTTACGTCTTTCACATAGCAGGGTGGGCAAAGGGAACATGGGAACCTAATGGGAATCGAATCCACAACCTGTCACGTTTACAGTCGCACGCTTGTGCCCTGCCCCAAAACAGGCCTTATGTTATATTATTTGGCGTCAGTTAAGCTACTTTTGTAATATAACTATTTCACCCGGGAATAGAACTTAGAACTGTCACTGTAACATTTTTTTAATGAAACTAAGTCATAATTTATATGCTATATAGGCCAAGGCATCCACACAAAACTCAATCAACATTCAACGAGAGTTTTAATACCTAGTATTAAAAACTATTTAGATATTTCATGTAGAAAAGTAGCAAAAACAAAATTGAGAAAGATCACACAAGTTCCAGGGAAAGCTTAAGAATTAGTGGGCTATTATTCGTAAAATCACATAGCTGGTTCATTTGACAAATTACACCGGCTCTCCCTTTATATACAGCACGGTTGAGGAGTAGTGGCCACTAAAGTTAGCTGTAGATGACTACGCCGATTTGATTTTAGGATTTCTTCTTAGTTTTAATTATTTAGACATTTTCTTCCTGAATGAACAATGCGTTGAATTTCAGAAAACTTAATAGCAGACCGGCCACAACTCGTCAACCGTACTGTAACTCGAAGTGGGATTAAAAAGATTTCCGCTGTCCGCAAAACCGACGATTGATAACTTTATATTGAAATATCATTTTTGAACGCATATTAATTTTAATTTTTAAGCGTTATTTTGCGCGAAACTTTTTATATATTGTTAAAGTGGCTTACTGGATTTTTTTAAAACGTTAAGTTGGCCAATGTGCAAACGAGACGGTTGTGAATTGGATTTCCGCTCGAAGGAAAGTATATAATATTTTTATTTCTCCACTCTTTTATGTACCTATATAGATAGATAAATAAATAATTAATTAATCAAATATTATAATATACGTATTTCAAAAATGTAATTACACGACGTTTTGGTAAATGAGCGTACAGCGCAAATCTTTTCAAGAAATAATTGTATTAAAATAAAAGCAGTCGTAGCGCAATGGCTGGGCGTTTGACTGTAAATACGACGTTTGTGGGTTCGATTAGCACTCTGGGTAATTAATTATTTAATATTTGTTTATCTCTACCTCGCTGTTGTAAAAATATAAGGCAAAAATTACGAACGGAGTGTTTTAACATTAGATTCATTATGCCTACTCTGCGATATATAATGTGAAACTAAAAAAAATAATAAAATTAAATTAAATCAGCTTCACGCTGTATCCCGCACACAGCAAAGTAGGCAGAGGGAACTTAGTGTTGAGACACTCCGTTCCCCAATTTCTGCTGAATTCTGGAGGCATTGCGTGGGGCAGAACTCAACGCCGCGCTTTTGCCTCGATAGCAGAGCGAAGAAATGGAAATATAAATGTAAATAAATATTTCACTTCCTCGACTGGGGATCGAACCCACAACTAGTCGGTTTTACAGACTACGACTGACGTCAAAAAAAAATAGCAAAAATTATTACTTTAACGTTTATTTTAGAGCAACATAGTTTTAAGCCGGCAAATTTAATATTCGATAGCCATGTACGTAAGGCGTGAGCGGATTAATAATATTATTTCATTTTGTATTGCCGACGGTACCTCCAAACGCCAATTAGGGGCTAACTCAATTCATTTTGTTTGATGCCAAAAATTGTCCGATCATTACATTCTTAATGTTCATTCCATATAATATAATTTAGTTATATTTGTCATCTTTTATTTTAGTTATTTTGCAATAAAATATAATAAACTAAACTTGTTAAATAAATATTAATTTTGTAATTTTGAAGTTTCATTTATAAAATATAATGTATTAGATTTATTTATTTATTTTTGCATTACTTATATTTAATGTATTTAATTAAAAATATATCTACACTTAGAAACGTTTTCTGAATTGATTGATGTACATATAACATAAAGATGTTTGGGTTATCGCCTGGTGAGTATTCTCACCGACTTAGTCTCGAATCGTTTCTACCGCCACGAGGCCACAAAATTCTATAGAACGAGGCCATAGATAAAACTAGTATTTTTTAACAATGTCAAACACTCTATGAAGACAATTTATTGATATATGTATGTACATATTTTTTCATCTCATAAAACGGAAGCACAATATTTTCGTACGCGATCACGCGTTATATCAGAACAAAAACGACCGTCAGATTCATGGATTTCGCCGACTAATAAATCGGGTGTTCGACGTATAAATCAGTGATGTTAGTTACGTTGTTTTTGCACGACAACGACGATGCATCATTGGGAGCAATTGTGACGAAATGCCATTACTTTTGTAGCTGCGTATCGACGTCAGTTAAGATATGTAAATAATACAATAATTAAGATTGTCTGTCTGTCTGTAGCATCATAACTTCCCAAAGTTAGAGCTGATTTTGATTTAGTTTTCTCTGTTTGAAATGTGTCTTAATGGATAGCAGAAAATGGACCACCAAACGCCATACTCTTTGCATACTTCTTTCGCCTCTTCCACTATCATCAACCTTCGGGGGGTCCTCATGCTTTTTATGTAAACCTTCTCCAATATTATTGATAATTTGTTCTCGAAGATCTACCAAAGTCTTTCGTAATTTGGAATGGAATGGATTCAAATTTGTTATTCCATTTGGGAGCTAAAATCTCTAATATATATTTTACTTCCGGCCTTCATAAAATATGATCATACATATATACTAACATGTAATAACATAAAACAACAAGAACAAAACAAGCTTGATGATTATTTCGCCTTTTATTTTGTACGAGACGATATTGGCCTTATATGTTATGCTCATTATGTTTCAGCCAATTTTCGTATATAAGTAGTATGTTCTGATTGTTTTCATAGAATTTTGGAGATTTTTCTCCATAACTTTACCAAAACTGTAATGATTTTTTAGTTCCAGTTTTTGTAAACTTAGAACTTTCAAAATTACGTTTTTGCCTATTTCTTTTATAATTAAAAAAAATGTACAAAATGTATACGCAGCGGGACTCGAACTCGCGCCTCTTTGAAATCGTCCAAGAGGATTTATCAATCATTCTATTTGTAATCTCAACTCAACCAACTCAACTCAAACAATTAGTAACTGCCCTAAATTTTCAAAAAAATAAATCAAATCAAAAACTATATTCATATTTTATAAATCCTAAAACGCCTTAACAATATTTATTAATAAGCTTAGTTCATTAATGCTTGAAAGCACTAGCCCGTAACTAAAATTCCTAGATTTTTCCAACCTCACCTTGGTATAACCTAAAAAAGAAGCTCGAGAGCTTCTTAGTTCATTTGGTCTCAACGTTA
The DNA here is from genome assembly GCA_036379175.1 of Heliconius cydno galanthus. Taxonomy (NCBI): domain Eukaryota; kingdom Metazoa; phylum Arthropoda; class Insecta; order Lepidoptera; family Nymphalidae; genus Heliconius; species Heliconius cydno. The sequence goes on from JAKRZM010001260.1 coordinate 404,101, forward strand.
TTTATTTACCTGCCGAGTTTTCTGCCTTTAAAAATACTCGTGCTCTCGTAGACTTTATTAAATGCTAAAAGAATTAATACAAGGATTTTACTGATATTTCGTCTTTTGTGATAAGAAGATGTCATGCTTGAAAAATTGGCAAGTGTATGACTAAATATGATGAAAAAAGTTCCAAAATAGGAAATTGTAAACATAATATAAGTTTTGGGTTCCACCACAGAATACAATGCCTCCAGAATTCGGTGGAAAGCGAGGAAAGGAGTCTCTTAACACTAGGTTAACAGGTTTCTTCTGCCTTCTCTGCTCTCTGTATATATATGATACAGTGTGAAGATAAATAATATGTATTTTTGGATATATGCTACTTCATGCTTTCCTGCATAGCAGGGTAGGCAGTCGGACACTGTCCCCACTGCGCTACTATGACCCCTCATTAGAGTATACAAGCCAACAACTTATTAGAGCAGAAAACATATTTTTTATTGCTAAAAGGTATTAAATATTTTTTTAGCTTTACTTTGTATCTCACCTATATATATATATATCCACACCGATTTCGGCGATGACGACTTCTTGCATGATTTTACTTTATTTTTGGTGGGCTCTTATGTAACTCGCTAAGCCGAATTTTGTTTTGAAAATCTACTTACAGGACGCACANAAAATAATTTTATGAATATATTTAATAAATATTCTTATAGTTGAAGCAGGCGTAGCCGCGTCCGGGTCCACTAGTTATAATACATTTTTATTGTCTAGCCGATTGGTCTAAACAAAGAGATGATTTCAATGTAAAAGTAATGAAAGCTAATCTGTTTTTTTAATAGAGGCCTACGTTACTGCCTGTTATTGCTTAACCCTGTGGTCAAATAAAAATAACTGAATTAAGTCGAAACTATTAATTTCATATACAATATTCTTCCTTGTTGGAGCAGACGAGTCCTTGACCGCGGATCGGCAAGCGTAGCGTAGGGCGCCCTCCAGCTCGAGGGACCGACGACCTGAAAAAGGTTGCTGGCTTCGACTGGATGCGGAAGGCGGAAGATCGGGAGCTTTGGCGCACCCTGGGAGAGGCCTATGTCCAGCAGTGGACCCGAAAAAGGCTGATTTGATTGATTGATTGATCCTTCCTTAATAAATCGCCTATCCAACGCTTACAAATTATTTTTAAATTCGCACCAGTAGTTCTTGAGATCAGCGTATTCAACCTAACACACTCTTCAGCTTTATAATATTATTATAGATACGATCTAGATAAAATATATTAGATAAAATATACTGTACTACGACCGACAGCTTTAAATATAATAAATATGGAGTTGCTAAAATATGGGCTAATGTCCTCCTTACAAATTACCAATTTCCGTCGTGAGTCAGCTCTTGTTTCTGCATATCGAACTCCCCTAACTCATATATATAGGCTAATGTGGTATATACACAATTTTTTTGAGCTTTACCCTAAAAATTCCGCAACAGAAAGGTAGGCAAGGGGAATCTGGGAGTGGAAATCAAACCCAGAACTTTTGCGTTTATGCGTTTAGTGACAAATTTGTGCCACTGGATCACGACGACCTCCATATATACTCGTATTAATATGTAAGAAATAAGCGTAATCGTTTTACTTAAAAACAGTTAATGTGTGTTTATTTGTAGTGGCCAACGTGGTTCAGTTGCATATCGTTTATATTTGTTTTATGTGATGGATATTGGTTCGATTCTCACGAGAAATAAATGTTTTAAAAAGTTATAGTTAAAAGCGTGAGGTTACGAGACAAGCCATTCTAATTAACATCACAATAAAATAAAAAAAAAATACATGAGCTTCACGCTATATCCCGCACACTGCATAGTGAGCAGAGAACCTAGTGTTAAGACACTCCGTTGCTCACATCGTCACAATAAAATGACACAAAAATATAAATTCCCATATAATATTACCAGTATGTTTGTATGTATAATTAAAATTCACTATGAAAATAAGTCATACACGCACTCAATACAGTCCCATGGTGATTTGTTTATCTTATCGCTTCGTAATAACAGATGGACGGTAAATCACTGAAATTGTTATTGATGACTTTTGTATCAACTTATTATTGTTAAACATTTTACTATTCGTTTCCAATATATTTTTAACCTATTTTAAAAATAGAAGGTTATGAGTTTTGGGTAATATTTAAGTCATCATCATCATCATCATCAACAGCCATCTTTTGTCCACTGCTGGACATAGGTCTGTGATATTTAAGTATGATGGTCTATTTAAGCTTTTAAGCAGGTGTATTGAAATTCGTAAGTATGAAAATAAAAGCTTTTTAGATGGTTCTTTAACTAAATTATAGTACATTGCATAACCGATTTTTTTCTTTTTTTTACTATGATACTATACAAAAATGTTATTACAATACTGGCTCAGTTTCAGATCATTCAATTATATCTTGAAATCGAACCTGCTATACTAATTTATTGCCAAATCTACTGCCAAATCCATTTCAGCATAATTCTATAGTCCATTCATCTGTGTTTTTCAATTTGTACAGTAGCATCAATCTGTTAGTAGTGCTGTATGAACTTTAAATATTTATTTATTTGAATTGGGGGAATGATTATATTTATTTTTCTTATTTTCCCCCCCTTTTACAAATAGAGGCGTTGGATTTCGCCAATTCCGCCAAACACGTAGTGTCTCTAAGACTGGGCGGAGAGTGGAGAACGGAGTGTTATTACACTATGACATAACTAATTCAAATTATAGATATATGATTTGTAAATTTATTTTGTTTCAGACCAAAAAGCGGGTCGATGCTTCTATACAGCCGAAAGAAGGTTCGCTACCGGCGTGACGGATACTGTTGGAAGAAACGGAAAGACGGCAAGACGACGAGGGAAGATCATATGAAATTAAAAGTGCAGGGGACTGAAGTAAGTTGTTTTAATCTTTAACAATATTTCAAATAAGACGTGATTTAATAATATTTTAGGCAAATCTTTCTAAAATCGTATAAGAGGTGCGGGACTCTTATTTAAATTAATATAAGTACGTTACTCTAAAATATTTTACTATTCTTAGTATAGCATAGTGACCTGAAAATCTCACTTGTCAAACAAATTTCAAAGATAAATACAAAAAGATATTAATAAAAATGGTATATCCTCAAAATTATACATTAAATATCATATTTTTTCTGTAATATAGCCTTCCTCGATATGTAACATGTCACACAAAACTCTTAGCTATTAACATTTGACCAAACAGGCAAAGCCACGGGTAAGAGCTAACTACAATAACCCATAAAACCTATCATTGAAGGTCCATCCGTACATGTCTATCCTATCCCTAGAGAAACCACGTCTCAACAAAACTATAATTCACATCTTTCACTGTTATCACTAAAATGATAAATTACGCCAAAAAATGTCAGAAGACCTGGACCCAAATCATCTGAACAAAAAAGACATTACATTATGAAACCCTCGCAAACAGCTTGATGCCGCAAACAGGTGTTTCCATTCGGGCCGGAGCTTTTACATTTTTTATTACTAAAATATAATTAATTTCATTTTCTGATTTTATCCCTTTAGCAGTTTACAATTGACTTGTTCGTGTTGAAAGTGGAATGTTTTTTGGAATTCAATTGGCTGTTGTTTTCTTTTTTATTTTAACAAAATTAGACTTCAATTTAGTTTTGAGTAACGACGCCCTCCTATTCTTCTCTACATAGGCTGCTTGCGGACTTGAAGAATGTAAATTTAAGTTTTCTCCAATTCTCTGTTCAATTGTTTCAACATGAGTACGAATAAATAAAATTATATTATTCTTATTTATTTTCTATACCTACTATTTCGTTGTTGAGTATTCCAAGTAATGAAATATATAAAACTTCATGCACTAGATCACAGATGTCAGAGAGGATCTAGACTACATAAAGTTTGACAGACATGTGAAATGCTATCCAATGTCTGTTGTTTATATGAAAATAACCTTAGCAAAAAATTGAAAGAAAGAATATGAATATATGAGAAAGTAGAGAGAGAGGCACTTCTCATCATTCTATTCTCACCAGAGCGAAGAAAAATGCATAATTTATTTCCCAAAGTGCCCCAATTAAAAACGCTAATCCCCAAATGTTACCTGCAATTATATATTTTTAAAGTCAATCAGTCAAAACTATGCAATCACTGTAGAGAATGGTGGATTTAAGCCATGAATCTCATTTGGGGCTGACAGTTGGTGTTGAATGACGTCAGCGAAACACACGATTATGAGGAATCCAAGCGATATTCGGTGCCACTGTGTTGATTGAGCAGCGTTTCCTGTATTTTGCACGCTATCTTTTATAATGGCTGTGGAAAGTTTTTAACACTTATAAAGTGGGTGTGTTAATGAATGGGCTAGGCTATGTTGGGAAAAGTAGAAATATTTTTTTTTATAACTTTAGCCTAAGGTGAAATTAACTTTGAGGGACAGCGTCTCGCTGTAAACACGACGGTTGTGGTACTCTACTAGCAAGACAAAACTCAACACGCTTGGAACATTCTATAAGACACCTTATGTATTGTGTTCCTTTTACCTACTCTGTTATAAGCGGTAAACAGAATGAAATTAAAATTAAATTAGATTTAAGTGTACAACGTATAAAACATTTTACGAAACAGAATCCGAACCGTTGTCTTAGATACCGTCCAAGAGCTCTTCGTCAATTAAGCCAATTACTAGTTTTCTCAGTTTAAACGCAACGCATAGCTAACCAAAAACGCTTCAATGGTATCGAAAATCTACAGATTCAAAATCAGCCACAATTTTTTATTTCACTTCAATGCAAAATTTAAATATCATTAGTAAAATTACATTCGAAACATCATCAGAAAGGAATGAGTGACACCAATCCGGAATAATGATTCAATAACCACGTACAAAAATAATATATGTACACTAGGAACATATATTATAGTATGCTATAGTATAGTTATCATTCCAATTAGTGGTCTCCATTGGAGTTAATTGGTGGAGATTCATTCGCTTATTCATCAAACCGTTTCAGAACTGCTGGTCGATTTGTTTATGTGGACGTTGATTGTGTTTTTTTGTCATTTGTCGCTTTTTTGTTAACTGACTGTGACATAAGGTGTATTTAATTTGGTGGAAAAGATAGGTAGGTATAGCTAGTATGAGGTTATAATAGAGCAATGGCGTAGGGTTTGATTGTTCCTCTACTATGGTGGAGCATACGTACCCAAGTATAGCTTTCAGTTTCGCTACTCAACACACAGTGTCCTGAGTTTGGGGAGGAATTCTCCAATTTTCAAGAGAATGGGGATTGTTAACACAAGGTTCTCTTTACCTGCTATGCTATATATGAGACAAAGCACGAAGATTAAAAAATAAGTTATGATTTCTGTTGCCTATGTCTCAAGAAGGAAAATATACATAATGCATATATATATTATATTTCATATAGTCTAGTACCTACTAGTTGTGGCCCTAAACTTTGTATGGACTTAAGATATAAAAGTAAAAATTAAATTTTGAGAATTATGAGAAATCCCCTCTTATTCCCCCTTCTCTCCGGAAGCGGCTTCAAACCTTCATGCCAAACTTCAGCGTTCCACGCCACGTTATTTTATCAGTGTGTTCATTTTCTATCAGTAGCTTAGTGACGAAAGAATTTCATTTTATGAGCCTAGATGCCTACATTGAAATTGGTATTCCTACACATATAAATAAGAAGTCAATATATAAAACTTGACATTTTCTCCCCCCATTATATCGCTCTACTGACCTGAAACACACAAATTCATAAAGCTTAGCAAACAAAGGCAAAACAAAATCGTATTTAAAATACAAGTGTAAAGCAATTTGGTCTATAACACCTCTGTGGGCTCAACGTGAATGGACTAAAACACTTGAAAGATTAAAAGTACGCGCGAAAATTTCTTTTGTGTACAAAATAGTATTAAAAATGGTTACAAATTTTGCTGCTCTGTTATTGTAGTACGGCTGTAAATGATGAATAGAATTGTGAAAAGTTGAATATTATTTTTTTGAATGAGATAAATTATGCTCTCANGAGAAATTCCCTCTTATTCCCCTTAAACTTCAAACCTCCATGTTCCACGCCACGTTATTTTATCTGTGTGTTTATTTTGTGTCACTGTTATTTAAATTGGTATTCCTAACATATAAATAAGAAGTCAATATATAAAACTTGACATTTTCTCTCCCCATTATATCGCTCTACTGACCTGAAACACACAAATTCATGAAGCTTAGCAAACAAAGGCAAAACAAAATCGTATTTAAAATACAAGTGTAAAGCAATTTGGTCTATAACACCTCTGTGGGCTCAACGTGAATGGACTAAAACACTTGAAAGATTAAAAGTACGCGCGAAAATTTCTTTTGTGTACAAAATAGTATTAAAAATGGTTACAAATTTTGCTGCTCTGTTATTGTAGTACGGCTGTAAATGATGAATAGAATTGTGAAAAGTTGAATATTATTTTTTTGAATGAGATAAATTATGCTCTCAGTTCAACTACTAATAGTTTTTATTAAGTATTATAAGTTTTTTTGGGAAGATTCCGCCCAAGTTTAGAGACATTGCGAGATGAGAAGCAGAGCTTAACGCCGTGGCTTGTCTTTTTACCAGAGCAAGGATCAGTTCCTGTAACTCATTTAAGCAAGCGAAGCGACCAGGTTACGAAGACCCACAATACGAATAACAGAGTGTCCTAACACTAGGTTCCCTCTGCCTATCCTGCTGAATGCAGGATACAGCGTGAAGTAAAAAAAAATACTCAGGAAAAACCTAAAACGCACTATCTCAATTTCACTTATCCAAACTGCATAGATGAAATTAGTGGGAAAACTTAGTTTAAAATTGCCGACATGATGTAAAGTTGTCTTTAGTTAAGCGAAATTGAATATAACCAAATTAGTTTCACTTACATTATTACTAAAACTTTAGATATTCGATAACTTTTCAGATTATCATATTAAATCTATACTTAATAAAGCCAAAAAGTTTCTCTGGTCGTAAGTGCTAATCTCAGGAACTACACCATCGATATGAAAAAAATCATTAATGGTCCATTTCCGTTTGAACACGGAGAGAAGTCGCAAGTAAAAGTTACTTTATTAAACATTATCTCAATGGGAAGGTATCTGGCTAGGTGATTCTTGATACTACTTAAGGCCCATTTTCATTGGTCGTTAATTCAGTCGTTATACAACATTTGGGGAGTCCATAAATATGGGCTATCGACTAATGAAAGGAAGCTATCCATATATGGCATACGAATTCCCCGCACGTGACCTAACAATTAGATCTAGAAACTTCTATTCCCACTTTCTTTTTTATCTTTAGGTATAGAACCCTAAAAATAAAATATAAAAACTTTAACCCTCTTCGATGCTGGGAAATCGGTTAGCATAGACTCGAAATAGTCCTTCTAATTCCCGTGGCAAGTTTCTCGGTTTGGTATCAGCACGCTATTGTTTTGTTCTTAGTTTGGAATGACGCCAATTAGGGACAGGTGAAAGAGGTTAGCAGACCGCGACCTTGTGTTATGTTTATCTATAGATATATATTTTTATTTAACCTGTGCCTGTGCTTGTGCGAACAGTTGTAGGTTCGATTTCCGGGGATTACTCTGAGTATTTCATTATTTATTTTCCTTTCATCGCTCTAGTAGCAAGATAGGGCTCGATAATTGGGTAGGGGAAAGTGGGAATACTTTTTTCTAAATAGAAATAATATTGACTAGAGTGTTATTTATTAATGATTTATACTTCAAATTATTAATCAACTTGATTTACGTAAATAAATTAATGAAATTGACCTAATTAATTTTACTGAAATAATTGAGAGTGGATAACAGAGTATTGTAAGATTATCTGTAAATATATTTCGTAATGTTATACATATATAGTTATTTTAGCTTTGCACTTTATCATTGCGGCGTTCCGTCACTCACAATGTATCGAAAATTGGCCGAAAAGTGGGGAACGAAGTGTCTTAACGTTAGGTTCCCTCTACGCTGTTACATGCGGGATACAGCGTGAAGCAAAAAAAGGTCCTAGTAATTATCTCAAGTTAAAATACTAATCTTAAAATTTTCTTTTTAAACTATACTAAGATTTTACATGCACTTATATTTTGCCGTATTCAAAGAAATGCTAAACTATGATTCCTCTGTGATTTCAATGCTGCTGATGCTGTCCTTCACAGTGAGTTATGGTACATTAGATTTGGCAAAGTTACAAAACATAGAAAACATTGAAATTTACAGATGTATACTTGTTTTAATTTTGTTAGTATTATAGTTGTAGGTGTATATATTCTTAAAATTAATATATTGAAGCGTTTGAAATTATTAAAATAAATAAAAACTTTTGAAAGAAAAATTAGAGGAAAGTGGAGAACGAAGTATTTTGAGCTAAAACGAGTTGAAATTTCGCAAAATGCTAAAATTTATCGTTATCCGGATAAAGCAGGACAACTTAGTGTCTAACTCTCCATTCTTTGCTTCCCATCCAATACTGAAAAAATGTGTGTTGAATGGCGGCACTTAACGCCGAGCATTTCTCCCAAGAATAAACTTGAGTCCACAATTAGATTATACATTTAATATTCCACATTTCACTACCCATAAAATGTTATCACTAACTATCCCGCTGCATCCTATACCTCGGACGGGATTTCTAAAACACGCAACACTGCCACTTGTTTACGGCCTAAGCTCCAGGTGTTGGGAGTGTAACGCCGTTAAAATCACTATCACGACGAAATATGAATGCTCTTGAACTAGCTGTTATAGTTTAGTTGTATTGTTTATTCTATGTTATAATAATCTTGTGATAAGAGAAGGTATTCCTAAAAGTAAGTACTTTTTAAGTGGAATTTTGTTATAGGTAATGATATTTTGATGGGAATTTAAATTTATACGGTTTATTTAGTATTTTAATTATTCTTATAGTAGTATATCACACTCCATTCCCCATTTTCCAACCAATTTTGGAAGAAACATTGTATATTGACTAGTGGAATTCAACGGCGTGATTTGCATTGTTACCAGAGCGAGAAAATGAAAAAAAAAACATTGCCTCAGGAAACTGAAGTAGAAATTTGGGTAAAACCTCTCTTAGATCTTCCCTACATTCTCAACGATCTACACTACGCGGTATCTGTCAGTTACTTAATAACAAAACTTTTTGATAACACTAACACCTATATCCAAAACATTTTACATTTTTAAACGATAAGTCCGCTGAGTTAACAAGTACTTATGGCTTCTTTTCAGGCTTCTCGATTAATTTTAGTCTTCAAGGCTCATTGACGCTAACAAATGTATTCATTGATTAGAATTTCTTTTTCCTATGTTAAGAAATATTGTTTGCGTGGTGGTGAATCATACAGGATTTCTACGGAATGAGATGAGGATAAAAAAATCTCCATAATAAATATGTAACAAAACCCATTAAATTAAAATCAATAAAATACAAGGAAATCCAAAAACTTTGCAAATTCAGTAGAAAATGCCAAACAAATTACAACAAAATCGCATGCATGTGATGAAATTATCCATTTCGACATGTTGTAGGGTAAAAAAATTACTTAATAGTAATAAGTATATTTTTCCGTCGACGCTAATTTTCTTTTAAAATTTCCTTTGCTTCCAAGAAAGTATTTCGTTGGGAGAGCTGACTGCACGTACCGTACACTACTTGAGCTATCGACATTGTATTGAAATGATTTATACCCGTGTTTTACTTAAAAATAGTGTTTTTTTGTATTAATATGCTTCTACGTGCTTTAGTGGTTCAATTGGGTTTTGTAAACGATGGTTGTGAGATTGAATCTCTTTCTAGGGTTAATGTTATTTTTTTAATATCATTGATGTTATTGATATTATTAACTTTTTTTTATACTTTTAGTATAAAGATTTAACAACAGGAAAAAAAATAGATTGACGTTTTTCGTGTATAACAGGGTAGAGAGAGGGAACCTTGTATTAAGGTATTCCGTTCCTTACTTTCCGCTTAATTTTCGATAAAAGTGCATCTTGAATGGTCACGCTTTTGTTTACCAGAGAAAATCATTTTCTGGAGTGGGGATCGAACCCACAATCATCACCCTAATAATCAGACGCTGTCCCACTGCATCACGACGACCCCAATAATAGATCAGTTTATTTTAACACTTTGAAATTTCCAAGCAACAAATAATAAAACTTAAAATATAACACCTACAAAAATAAAGGTCAGACGTTCCACTACGTATTGTATTGTATTAATAAATTTTTAGCGCCTCAATAATTTTATTGGATTAAAAATCACACCTACCCAATATATTTCCATATATGCTGCCATCAATTTGTCGACTATAATTATGAGGTAGGAATGGTCGTCTGGTCCAGACCGGGCTTTTGAATGCCTCGTTACCTGCGCTCCGTACCTTTTATACTACGTACGTACTATACGTTTCGTCATAAACTCAGCTTTTATGTAGTGTGTGATGAAAAATATTTTGATTTTTATTTATAGCTAAAAAATTATACCCTTTGGTTCATTGTTTGTTGTTTTCGCTAGTTTTTTTTCCGCTTTATTTCGATGCATGTTTTGGGCTGTTTGTGGGTAAATATGTGTTTTTGTGTTTTAATATCTGAATAGAAAATAGCCAATAGTATCGTGGTATAGATGGATATTGATAAAAAAATATTGTCAAATTACGGCATTGGATTTTTTTTGCTTTTTTCTGTCTCGGATGTGGGCAGAAACCTACTGTTAAGATACTCTGTTCCTCATTTATCTACTCGGGACAGGCAAAGGGAGCCTAGTGTTAAGACACTCCGCTCCTCATTTTCCGCTGAATTCTGCGTGTTGAGTGGCGGACTTTAACGCTACTTTTACGACTGAACGCCATTAAAAACGAATTATCAAAAATTTACTAAAAAATATTTCTACAGGCAATAATCAACTGAACATAAATTAAGTCTTACTGCTGTGTCCACTACGCCAAATCTAACACGGTTGTATATCGTACAAACCTATCACTATAGATGACAGTGGCTCTCAAATTAATACGTTGTCTTTCGAAACAATTGTCTGAATCGGTCAAGTAGAGCCGAGCATTTGTTTTCAGTCGAATAGCTGTTAACCCTGGCTTTACGCCAGCGTACCTAGTTTACGTAAGCACCATATCGCCGCTTGGTAAATCAGACGCGATCGTGACGTGTACAGCTAAATATTCGCTTCGCTTCGCTTCGTTTCACATATCGAACAGATTGTCATTGTCATTTTGATCCAAATAAGTAACTTTTGCAGCGAAATACTGTAGCTTTGGACGTTTTAAATTTATGTGTTCAAGATTTTATAGTCTGTTGTGGTTTAATTGGATTTTGTTTGATTTTGTCGATGGTTGTATGTTTTGGTTCTATTCGTAGATTAAACGTTGATTAGTATTAAACGTTTATTTTAGGAAATTAATTTATTTTAAGATTTAGTAAATGTGTTCACAAACCCAATATAATATCTTCTCAATCATCTTAAAGCTACAGACTTTTTTATCTATTAGAAAAATACATTAAAATCAAAACTATTCGCGATGTAAGCTCAATAAATTAATATTTTTTTAGATGTATAATTTTTCCGATTTAGTTATGCATAGGGAAGGTTGGATTCCACCACTCAACACGCGAACTCGTCTAATCCTTAAGTGGGCGGAAAATTCAAATTGAGATATATTTATCTACTGAGATATATTTATCTTTTGAGATATATATATTGATCTATTGAGATATATTTATCTACTTGCATTTTATATAGAACAGAAGACCCATAAAGACAAAGAAGTTAATAGTTATATCTTGCCCGCCAATACCCAATACCCAATGCCCGTGATTTCTCGTTAGTCTAAGTAGTAAAATGGAAAATCCTTTTTTTCTGTAGAAATTAGGAAAAGTTCTCTCTTAATACTCTCTCATAATTCTTAACTAACCTGAAAGAAAAAAAATATTTATTTTACATGACCAGAAGTTTTTTATTATCTGCGCATTGTTAACACAAGAGTTTTTTGTATATCTTAATTATATAGAGTGTTTAACGCCCAATGTTAATAATCAATCCTAATCCATAAATTGCAACCATAGATTGAAATAGACAGAGATGGAAGACGGCATGCAGGTTAGTGATTGGACAGATATGTCGAACAATCCAAGATTGACGTTAACTGGAGATAGGAGATACATTATTAACATTGGGCGTTAAAGCATAAGTTACTTATGTTGGCTTGGACGGTGCGAATCTCGTGATTTGGTAAGATTTATAAGGCACACCGGCGTCTTCTAAAGCATAGCTTCATTTTAATTTAACCTTTTTTAATTTAATAAACTGAATGAGCTAAAGGAAATTTGTATTTAATTTTGATTTATATGTTCAAGATTAATTTGTTATTAAAAAGATAAGTTAAGAATATAATATTCTTAGAAGATAAATATATGCCATCGAGTTAAGTTGTATATCTATTTTTATTGCTATACTAGTATCCGCAAGTAACTTCGTTTGCGTGAAGTACAAAATTTTAAATATTTTTTCCCGTTGAAATTTTGAGACATCATTTCTCTTTTGCTTTCGTAAGGTCCCTAAAGCACCTAAAATATTTAAAATTTCACAAAATATCAAAAATATAAAAAAGGGCATACATTCTATGAAGGTTGTTAATTACTTTTCATATTACATGAACTTAGCTATCATATGCCATACTATAACATAGTAATTACAGCCTAGAGCTATAAAGTTAAAGGGCTTGCGGTCCATCGGTACCAGCATAATCTACCTCCAGAGTCAACGTTGAAAAACCATTTTTGAAGGTACACCGTAAAATCCAATTATCCACCTCACTGACCCCGAATGAGCATTCGTACTAGTTTTATTGAAGGAGAGACCATGCGTGGGCTGTTTCTGAAATCTATAGCTTTGGTGCCTTTAAATATTCATAGAAATAAAATGCTTTAGGTTATTTACGTTAGATGTGTATACGTTTCTTTGCTTTGTTAGCAGTTTTATTTTATAGTTTTGTATTGAAAGTGGTTTGCTGAATTGACCTATTTTAGGTTGGTACGTAAGACTAAAATATTTTATGTGTGAGTCCGATTTCTACTAGACAGAATGAATTAATTTTATTTCTTCGCTTTGGTAAGAAGAGAGAGAATAAAGAAAACTATAGTAATTAATACTAAAAAAAAAAACCAGAATAAAATGAATATTTAAGAACAAACGTGATTATATTGACGTGATACGGAACGGTTATTTGAATTTGAATTTAAACCCTTTGTACGCAAGTTTGAATCGTACTTGGCCGTTTTTTTCTTACACGAAATTTCAATAACTAATGTATATCACTACTACTAGATATTATAACCTTATGCCTAACTTAAGAAATAAACTACACTGCTGTACTAAATTGTACACTCTACAGATACTTTAAAAAACAAAGAAATGTATTTATTATTGTTTGAACCTAGTGATGAGACATTCAGCTTCCACTTTAGGCCCAGACCAGAGCATGGAAGTGAAAATAATTGACTTCCCCAAATGGGAACTAAACTACATACCGTCATACTTGCTGTTAAACGTAATGCCACTGGGCCGCGATGGCCTCTCATTATTAATATTCAATACAAAGCAACACAATTGTCCTTCATAGTTCTCTTAAAGCTCTAACCGATGAGATTTTTAATTCAACCCGATTTGGTTCCGAGTCTCCCAGTTTTCGTATTTTCTGTTCCACTTTACTTTACTTTTGTTCCTTTCATTTTGATCTGTTCTCTTAGAAAAGTTTTCGTCTGAAATGGTATAGAATTTGATGATTAAAACGGCCAAACAATTTTTTTATTGGTCAATTTATTTTTGTTTGAAAATTTTTAAGGGAAATAGAAAATTATTTTTTAATTATAGAAAATAAATTCTCGAGGTTAGTGGTGGCGCAGGGGCAAGTTAGACTGTAAACACTAAATTAAATATTAGATATTTTCATTTTTTCACTCTGGTAACGAGGCATAGCACGGCGTTGAGTTCCACCACTCATTATGCAGTACCTCCAGAGTTCAGAAGAAAAGAGAAAACGAGAAAAAAAAGAGTCTTAAGGAGAAAGGAGTCTCTTAACACTAGGGTCCCAGGTCCTCTCCGCCTACCCTGCTAAAACGGATAACATATCGTTAACAAACTATTTTATACTCGTAGATCGAATCCACTATCAACCGGATGTATCCCACAGATAACTAACTAAAATACACCCAACATATCACACATTTACATATTCAGCACAGACCACTATACGTATTATAAATTGATTGTGCTCCAGCCTGTATAGACACTTTAGCAGCGACATCAAAAGGTTCTTATTCCCTATTAACGGAAATATATTTAGTCCAAAGTCCGCCCTCTAGAACGCTCAACTTTTAATGAAGGCACTTCAGCCACGTAGGTCTGGTACCTTGTATATACCGTATATGAGGCTTGGAGAATTTTTGCTCACCGAATGTTACATTTAAATAACATTATAGCATAATTTTGTGGTAATATTCTCTTTTTTATATGATAATACTGAAGCAGCATGAAGTGCAGGTGAAAGATATATCTTAAGATTATATGTCTTGAGGCCCTCGTGGCGCAGTGATAGACTGTGACTGTAAATGCGATTGTTTTGGGCTCGAATCCCAGTTGAGGAATGAAGTTTTTATTTCTCAGCTCTGGCATATTATAAAGAGGCACATTGAGTTTCATGACAATCAGTGTACTAGGGCAGAAAACGTAGTATATGCGGGATATAGCATGAAGAAATATTAATTAAAATTTAACTTTTATTTGACATTTTCACTATTCAACTAAATCCCTATCCATATCCAAAATAACAATAAAAAATTAATCAAATTTAAATATCAAAAAATGCATGAAATTTTCCACATCCATCCACTCCAATCGTTCTTCGTGAGATTTTTGCAAATCACACCTAGCCCCTAAGTATGGAGGTATAAACATATATTGGCTAACGGCCAAGCTAGTTCCAATAAGAAATGTCACCCAGAGTTACACTTAAATAACATTTTATAGAGCCGACCTGAACAGGTGGGCACGTTTCAAGTGCCGAGGATACTCGTATTTCAACTGACTACATGTAGATCGCCTTTTAAAAGGCAAAAGCGTTAAAAATGAATTAGACTTCCTATATTGTATAAGTATAGCTGGCTGTGATGACATTTTTGCATTTTAATTAAGTTTAAACTGATTTTGATTGTTTGAGCAGGTTAAAGATTTGCAAGTTTTGAATTTAGTTTAAATTATATTATATTTTTTTGCTAGATTAATATTATTTTGAATCTTTTTTTATATCGGAAAGTTTTGAAGAATACGCAGTGGGACGCTACGGTAAAGGGTTCGTTCCCGACGCGAAGGAATGATATTTAATTTATTTTCATTTTCCGCTCTGGTAGATGATTTTCATCACTCAACACACTATGTCTTGAAAATTTAGTGGAAAAACGAGAACGGAGTATCTTAACATAAGGTTCCCGCTAACTATCTTGCTATACTATTATGGGAAATGCAGCCTGACGCAAAACAATCAGAAAATAATAAAGACTATAGGTATTATACTCTATGACATAAATACTTATTTGTGAAATTCAATAAAAAATAAAACAAATCTTGCATTTCAATTAAGAAACAAGAATAAATCACCAAATGAACACTCACCAAATACAATTACTGGTTAAACAACTAACACCACACGCTTGTAGCAAATCAATTTTGATTGATTCAGATAAGTCGTAGATAAATTGTATAGGGCATTGCCTCTGACTTTATACTGTACGTGATTTAAAGGGAAAGACTACAGACGGCGTAGGATTTATTAAGTTATACCTATATACTATATCGAGATTTTAGTTTTCTTTATATTTTTTATTGCTGAAATGTTAAAATAAAATTATATATTTCATGTTCATTTTGTATTATAATCACGTCACATAATTAATATAATTATTGTATGTGTATATTATTTCCTTTTTTGAGTGGAGAAACTCTACGTCGCGCTATGTCTTGTTACGAAAGTGATGATAAAGAAAATATTTCATCCTATTTGAATATTTCATCATATAAGAAATTTATAGTGTAAATTGGTTTTTAATAAAGTCCAAATTAAAAGAACATAAATTTTATGGATATGCTAACTCAAAAGGCGGCGTTTAGTTCCGCTAATAAACGCACAAAACAACGGAAGATATTTATCTAACTTCTCCTCCCATAACAAAGAGTCATAAAATCAAAACAGAAAAAGAAAAAAATATATTATAGAATAACAAGTAAAACTTTTCAACGCCATCCAAGCACTTATCCTCATTCACCCAACAGCTTTTTATATTAGAAAGTGCCAACACTAGACAGAGAGACAGAGTACGACCACAATCCATCGCGGCTAAATTCTATATTAAACTACGAACTACAAGTGAATTAGCTAGCTTAGTTAGAATAATTAAATGCAAAACTCTGCTTTGGAAATCTCCTTTTGTTTACGTAGGTACTATGGTAATTTTGCATGTTGAATTGTAAAAATATTACTGTAAAATATGTGCTTATATTGTAATATATTTAAGTAAAATAAAAGATTTTTAGTTCTTGCATTATTTCTTAGTTTATTAAGATCAATAATAAAATTAAAAAAATGTTAGAGTGAGTAAAGCTTAAGAAAATTATCAAAACAAATAGTAATTTAAATGTAAAAATAGAACGTCAAGTATAAAATATATTTATTGTTGTTAACTAAAACCTTACAACATTTAAACTTAAAACCAGTGTAATTTTGCCAGTAAAAGGAAAAACCGATAGATTTCATCAACGTTCAATCCCATGAGTATTTGAATATCTATTAAAGGTTTACTCAAGAAACTTTTATTCCTTTTGTATATTTTTTGTCTGACGCCGTTGTGGTGCAACGGTATCAGATTTTAAGCGCTACAGTTTTGGGTTCGATTCTTACTCAGGGGGATTAATAATTGCCTCACGCAGTGTGAAAATCCGCTATTACGCTACTAAGTCGATCGGTGCTTGGAGGACAGAGTGTCTTAACGATAAGTTCCCCTTGTTTCCTTTGCTATTCGGGATCGTCTGTAGTTTGGGAAAAAGAGATTCTATTGAGATGTTCTTTTATATTAGCTTAAGATTCTTTTACTTTGTTTCTTTTACGTTCTTCGTAAAACTCTTAATAGTCATAGCTTAGTGTTTCCCTGCCTATCCACCTTGCCATTCGGGAAAGCTAAAAACGCACAAATATTAGTATTTTCCCGTTTTTCGACATCTATCTAGATTATTATAACATTTCTCACTCCATACAATTACATATATACTTATATTAAGCTGGAACATATATTCGTGGAGGCTATAGTCGTAAAAGTCTAGTCCACTCATGTGCCTGATTTTTCTGGAAATGTTATTACGAGCATATTGGCAGCATGTGAAAGCATAAGTAATTTATGTTCAGAATTACGTATGAGAGAAACAATATAATAATGGATGTCTGTACGTTGTGTAGTTTTGGTTTTGTCAATTATTGAAGTGAATGAATATATTTCCAGTATGGCTCTGCAAATAAGACAGTTCGCGGCGTTAAGTTCTGCTATAAAACCATTAATGTCTCAAAAAGCGTGCGGCGTGTGGGAAATGGAATGTTTTAGCACTAGGACCCACTAGGCCTACCCTGCTATATGCAGGAGAATGCGTGAAGCTAAAAAAAGATTAGTAAGAGAAATCTAATAATATATTTTTATATTTTAATTAAGTGTCTAGCTTGATATAAAAATTATTAATTTCCTCAACTCCCACAATCAATGAATTTGCACACGCTGTCCACCCATATAATTAATTTAAAATATAAATTAAAAAATAGTCATGTTTATGTTTTTATAAAATTTTAAGTATATCTATAACCGCTTAAACTTAGAGTTGAATAAAGTGTTTTGTCACTACTTCATTTACATATGGTAGTCGCGTTAAATCCTCATATTAAGTGTATATTTGTGCTTGTTCTGGCAACCGTTGTCAGCCTAATTTAGTAATGCCGTTACACAGAATAATTTCTGAGCGTGTTATAATGAAATTTTGCATTTTTAAACCGTTGACGCAAAAAGCATACAATATATTTAGTTACTTTAACAAAATACCAAAATACCTTAAGAAATAGTATTTTTTATTAATTTTAAAGAAAATTTGAACTTGTAACCACCTAAATAAATAAAACCTAAATATTAGTTAAGTAAATACCTACATATTGTATTTTAACCAGGCCTATCGTATCATTAACGTAATAAAATAGCGCACCCACAATTCTCATTTGGGGTTCAGTCCAATTGGTCAGATAACCTATAAACCTGGCAAATGGATGGATCTAAATCGTTCGGAATGCCCAATCGTGCTACGTGCTAGTCGACTCGATAATTCCATTTATATTATTTTTTGTTATGATTCTAATGTGATTTTAAGTTATAGATGAATCTTTATATAAGGTTTTTATATTTAGGTGACTACTAATTTATGGTGGTTTTTTATTATTTTGAGATATGTTATTTCGGTGGATTTGTATGTTCGGCGGAAAGTGGGGAATGGAAGTATCTTAATGGGAACGGCGTGTCTTAACAATAGGTTCCCAGGTTCCCTCTGCCTACTCTGCTATGTGTGAGATACAGTGTGAAGCTAAAAGCAATATGAAGTTCATTTTTAAAAGTGAAAACTAATTAGTAGTAATGAAATTAAATAGAATTAAGAATCAGTAAACTTTTAATTTATTTTACTAAATTAAATTTTCAGTATAAATTAAAATTTTTAGTTATTAAATTTAATCCGGACTGTACTTTTTTTCACTCCCCTGGTCTGAGGTGAATTCAAACTCGCCACTCAAAACGCAATGTTTCAAATATTAGATTGAAAGCAAGGAACGGGGTATCTTAACACTAGGTTAACTCTGCCTACCATTCTCTACATGAAATACAAATAAAAGCTAAAATAAAATACTAAATGACATATAAGTAGGGGATCGAATCAATAACCATTGCGTACAATTTACATGAAACTCAAAAGGCAATTACCTACTCAAAATATTATAGACGAAAATGAAACAATTAAAAATTTAATACAATTTAAAAGGTAATTAAGTGATGGCGTGAAAACACTTATGTACAGCGTGTTCATGCTCATTCATAAATAATAATGATATCAAACAAGTCGCCACTTGTCAGTGATAACGTTCAACAATACTCTCTACCCTGTGTACGGACAAATGATATTTTGTAAATTATTCGAGTGCTTAAATTAAATTAAATGTGCGTGATATTATTTTTCGGATTCACGCTCTATCCCGCATATAGTAGGGTAGACAGAGGGAACCCAGTGTTATGACATATTACGAATTTTCACCCCATTGTTGAGATTGCGTGTTGGTGGAACTCAACATTGCATGATTGTTTTGTCGCCAGAGCAAAGAAATGAAAATTGAATCGACAACTATGGCGCTTACAGTCAGACGCTGTGCTGCAGAGAGGACCAAGTGTTAAGAACTTCGTTCTATGGCCATGTTTCTTTACAATAAAAATATATAAACAATATTCGCATCCACTTTACACTATTGATCAGTATAAATGAAAATATAAAGAAAAAATCTCAGACATTTTCTTTGAAACGTTTAATAAAAAATTGACATTCAAACCGGTATTTTGGTCAAAAATGTAAAATTTCTATACTTTACAATCACTAGTTTGCAAGCGATGTTACCTGAATTTGAAAGTATTATAATAATAGTACATAGTTTGTGGTCAAAGTGACCACGTAGCGGTAAAGGACGTGAATAATATATTTGAACGGGAAAGCACTGAGCCTATATAAATCATTTGGATATAAACTGATGGATTTTCAGCTAAAAAGTTAGCTTAATTTATTAGTTCAAAAATAGAGTTAATTTTAAATAAAAATGTTTGGTGAAAATTATTATGTTTCACACTTTTAAATTAAACATTTTTTAGCTTCACNATGTCTCAAAAGTTTGATGGAAAGCGAGGAACGGAGTATCTTAACACCAGGTTAAGGCTTTACATGAAATACAAATAAAAGCTAAAATAAAATACTGAATGACATATAAGTAGGGGATCGAATCAATAACCATTGCGTACAATTTACATGAAACTCAAAAGGCAATTACCTACTCAAAATATTATAGACGAAAATGAAACAATTAAATATTTAATACAATTTAAAAGGTAATTAAGTGATGGCGTGAAAACACTTATGTTCATCGTGTTCATGCTCATTCATAAATAATAATGATATCAAACAAGTCGCCACTTGTCAGTGATAACGTTCAACAATACTCTCTACCCTGTGTACGGACAAATGATATTTTGTAAATTAATCGAGTGCTTAAATTAAATTAAATGTGCGTGATATTTTTTTCGGATTCACGCTGTATCCTGCATATAGCAGGGTAGACAGAGGGAACCTAGTGTTTTGATATATTCCGAATTTTCACCCCATTGTCGAGATATCGCATGATTGTTTTGTCGCCAGAGCAAAGAAATGAAAATAATTAATTCTCACGAGTGGAATTGAATCGACATCCAACGCTTACAGTCAGACGCTGTGCTGCAGAGAGGACCTAGTGTTAAGAACTTCTTTCTATGGCCATGTTTTTTTACAATAAAAATATTTATAATAATGATCAGTATAAATGAAAATATAAAGAAAAAATCTCAGACATTTTCTTTGAAACGTTTAATAAAAAATTGACATTCAAACCGGTATTTTGGTCAAAAATGTAAAATTTCTATACTTTACAATCACTAGTTTGCAAGCGATGTTACCTGAATTTGAAAGTATTATAATAATAGTACATAGTTTGTGGTCAAAGTGACCACGTAGCGGTAAAGGACGTGAATAATATATTTGAACGGGAAAGCACTGAGCCTATATAAATCATTTGGATATAAACTGATGGATTTTCAGCTAAAAAGTTAGCTTAATTTATTAGTTCAAAAATAGAGTTAATTTTAAATAAAAATGTTTGGTGAAAATTATTATGTTTCACACTTTTAAATTAAACATTTTTTAGCTTCACACTATTATAAAATTTAAGAGGTACCCATATGCAATCAAAAATTTACCCGAGGAATCGACGTTCTCAGAACTCAACGCCGCGGTTTATCTTGTTACCTTTATTAATTTTTTTTTACCCTTAGTGGATTCCCACTCAAACTCATTAACATCATGACTGCCTTACGACCCCACGTAGCTACATATTAAGCTATTCGCCCGTGTAACCTTTCAATTACAAAAAAACCTGAATATTTAACCCCAATGCTATTGAAAACGTAAAAAATACCTCAACATTTACAATAAAATACGTATAAAAATTTTTCACTTTCATAGAAAAGCTTTACTAAAATAGCCAAAACATTCGTCACGCAGAAAATATGAAAGTAAAGTAAATAAAATAGTATTTTTTTTTCCATTGGCCTAAAGCGATAACAACTCGGATGATTTAATGGCTTACAATCGTTGCGAACGGTGTGAGGGATCGTTTTTACCTTTTAAATGATTATTAATAATTTGGAAATCGCAGTTTTTAATAAAGGAATTTATTTGTTAACCAAGTTTAAAAAATAGTGTGACGTTGTTGATATTTGGATTTGGTCTTTGCCTCCATAGCATCTTGCATAGATTCTTAATATTATATATGTAAATATAAATATAATATATGTATATTATAAAAACGCAGTCAAGTACGAATCGGTCTCGCCCACCAAGGGTTTCGTACCAATTTCAGGACTATGGTCAACGAGAAGTATAACTTATAAAAGCTTAAAAACTT
Source organism: Heliconius cydno galanthus (assembly GCA_036379175.1). Classification (NCBI taxonomy): domain Eukaryota; kingdom Metazoa; phylum Arthropoda; class Insecta; order Lepidoptera; family Nymphalidae; genus Heliconius; species Heliconius cydno. The sequence continues at coordinate 426,009 of JAKRZM010001260.1, forward strand.
GACTTACAAGTTTGTAAGCTCACTGTTCACATGTAATTGTTTTTATCTGTAATATAAATATAATTTTTAATTTTTCGTTTCGTTTTTTTCCTCCACTGTAAGTTTTCACTTCTTCCCAAATTTCATAATTGCAGGTGTTATGGAAATACCCTAAAGATTTAATTGTGCGGCGAGTTTCATACAAAATGCGACAAATCCAATATATAACACTTGATTTTTTTATGCTCCAAGGGACCGTACACCTAAATATTTTGATATGAATTTCAGCTTGATACCTCCAAGCTATCTCGAGTTAAATGATCTTGACAAACGGAAAGACAGACAACAAAGTGAACCTATAAGGGTCCGGTTTTTTCCTTTTGTGATTTGGAACCTTAAATAGTACTATATAAAGATAAGAAAATAACTTTAATCATCTATTTTAATTACAGTGCATCTACGGGTGCTACGTCCACTCGGCCATCCTGCCCACTTTTCACCGAAGATGCTACTGGCTGCTGCAGGTAATACTGTACATTTTTGTTATTTACTCTTCTACCACGAAAATAGTTTTCTCTTCTCTGGTTGACAAAGTGCAGCGTAGAGTTCCGTCACTCAGCAAGCAGTGTCTCGAATTTGGACGGAAAGAAGACGTAGACTAGAGTGTGTTAACACTAGGTTCTCTCTACCTACCCTGCTGCCCTGCTATAAACGAGACAGCGTGAAGCTGAGAGATAAGTTTTTATGCTACCTTGATGCAGTTAATATTATCCTGACTAAGTTGAGTGGCGGAACTCAACACCGTGCTTTATTTTACCAGAACGAGGAAATGCCAATAATTCATTCAGCCGGCATCGAACTATTGTCGTTTAAAAGTAAATGCTGTCTGTCTACACCACTATACCACAACGGACCCAAACCTAATACAATTTAGATAATATTATATTGTACCTCTACCTACATATACATACTTTCTTATAGGATAGGATAAGTTTGATAAATTACTATTACTATAATTTCCTTCTTTCTCCGTCCCAAGTCATAAATCAAAAGCAACAGCATTATTTGGTTTTTTCCACTTCACACCTCGGCCTAACCATCGATCGCCATAATTGCTCCAACGAAATAACGTATCGATAGACATGTATAGAATGATTTTGTTTTAGTAGTTTCTAGTTGCATAATATATAGTGAATAAGAAAAAAGGAGAAGTCTTCCAATAGTAGAGCGGAGTGACGTTACTCTTCACAAATTATCTTTACAAATTCTTTATGTATAGTGCAAAAAGTACTTAGTGGTTTAAATGAGAACATAATATATTTACTTAGTGTTATACGATTTAGTATTTTTTTTGTAAGATAAAGTTATGTTCGTTTTGGACTGTTTAAAGGTGACACCATGTATAATTGTTAAAAGAAACAGATATACGACATTTATGTGACAAAAGAATAGACCTAGGTAATATACTGGCGGAATTCAATGCCACGGTTCCTCTAACAGAGTGAGAAAACGAAAATAATTATTTTCCTCTGCATCCTCTAAAGTAAAGTGTTAAACCCAAAAACTGCCAATAAAGAGAAATTTATCACTCCCCTGTTCGCTTCGCCAAGGTTTACCCGAAGACGAATAGATGACCTAATATCAAAAGCTTAAACTGGCAGCCTTAGAGAAAGCAATCAATTCTAGAAGCTCACAACTATCGAGTGCACCCAACGTATTCTTTCAGCACCAGTCAAACTTCATGCCCGAATATACGTTAAAAACATCTGTTAAGTTTGCATTGAGAAATTTCATTAATATTTCAACGTTCGAAATGAAAATATATCACGGATTGGATGGAATAGGTATTGGTACTTATTGAATTAGCGGTCTCTACCGTTCGGGAGACGTGATGTAATAAGTTTTATTTTTACAAAAATAATTTCTGGTGTTAGTTGGTTTGTGGTTTTTTATGTTTATTTTGTGGTTATTTAATGGGAGGGCGTAGTGTTAAATCACTCATTTGTCGTGTAGAATCAGAGCAGCAGTATATTACGAGTATATTGTAACATGGGGCATTGAGGTCTGGTCAAAAGAAATGAAAATATTAATAACTAACAATTCAATCCCCCGAGTGGGAATGTAACCGACAACCGTTAAGTCACACGTTCATACCACTGCGCCACTTATTTTTTTATTTTTTTCAAAATATTGCATTTTGAATGGCGAAGCTCCGCCACACCTTGCATTTTTTTTAATATTATTTCTTTTAAGTGGGAATCGAATCCACAACTATCGCCTTTTGAGTTGTAAGCTTAAACTAGCAGCTTTAAATAAAGCAATTGCTTCACTTTATAAATATATGCTCCTTTCCTAACCTGCTATCCTATAATAATAAAACATTTTCACCTGCCAACCGACTGACCGACACTAAAATTATATTTGAAACGACCACCTGAGTTAGATTTCACACCAAAATATCGATACGTAATTGAATTTGTGATTGCATCGATGCCCCCCAGTGTACCGTGTAACAGGTGTTATGCTGGTGACATATNGCCCGAATATACGTTAAAAACATCTGTTAAGTTTGCATTGAGAAATTTCATTAATATTTCAACGTTCGAAATGAAAATATATCACGGATTGGATGGAATAGGTATTGGTACTTATTGAATTAGCGGTCTCTACCGTTCGGGAGACGTGATGTAATAAGTTTTATTTTTACTATAATAATTTCTGGTGTTAGTTGGTTTGTGGGTATTTTATGGGAGGGCGTAGTGTCAAATCACTCATTTGTCGTGTAGAGTCAGAGCAGCGGTGTATTACGAGTATATTGTAACATGGGGCGTTGAGGTCTGCCGCCCAAAAGAAATGATAATATTAATAACTAACAATTCAATCCCCCGAGTGGGAATGTAACCGACTACCGTTAAGTCACACGCTCATACCACTGCGCCACTTATTTTTTAATTTTTTTCAAAATATTGCATTTTGAATGGCGAAGCTCCAAGCCACACCTTGCATTTTTTTAAATATTATTTCTTTTAACTGGGAAGCGAATCCACAACTATCGCCTTTTGATTTGTAAGCTTAAACTAGCAGCTTTAAATAAAGCAATTGCTTCACTTTATAAATTTATGCTTCCTATGTTACTATCCTATAATAATAAAACATTTTCACCTGCCAACCGACTGACCGACACTAAAATTATATTATTTGAAACGACCACCTGAGTTAGATTTCACACCAAAATATCGATACGTAATTGAATTTGTGATTGCATCGGTGCCCCCCAGTGTACCGTGTAACAGGTGTTATGCTGGTGACATATGTATGTACCTACATATATATGAAACTATCTTTCTCTATAATATTATTTAATATATTAAACTATATAGTAATATTAAGAGTAGAGAGAGCGTTTGTAAACGTACGGTCGTAGGTTCGACTTAAGTTAGGAGAAATTAGTATTTTTTGTAGCTTCACGCTGTTCCTGCACATAGCAGGGTAGGTGCAGTGCAACAAACTCTTCAGCTTTGTAATATTAGTATAGAAGTATAGACCCATTTTCGTATTATGTAAGGAATATTTTATTTATTTAAAAATATGTGTATTAGAATTATAAAAAAAAGTTCTATTTTCATTCAAAAAGTCTTTAAACAAAACGACATTTTGATTATTCTCGCTATACGAGTATGTCATAGTGATATTTGAATACCAACAGTTTCTGGTTCTACTAGTGAATTTATTGTACAGCGAATATTGTCGGCTTACTCTAAAATATTCCCTACACGGGTATAGTGATATTGTTATATGCCTTTGAAAATTACTGACCTTTTGGCTCAAAGTTCTTGGCAAATGGCTACGATTGTGGGTTCAATTCCCATCCATCCGTGTTTATAATTTGTCTTTGTATTGGGTGTAGAATTAAGTGACAAGTTACTTTTAACTATATTAATATATCGTCGCTTTGTTGATAAAGACAGCTAATTAAGACAGAGGTAATGAGAGTAAAACAGTTAATTAGAAAACATAATTAATTATCTATTACTTCTAGAAACAATTGAATTGGTTTTTTAATTTTCACTCTACTGTTTTATATAATGGACTGGGACTTGTCATTACTGGTGTAGGCTTCTGGGGCTCTCTCTACAATATACTTAACCTCACCTTCTCTGCTCGACCCCAATGTAGCAAATAATATCAAAGTAAATGAAAACACCTCTTTATACAATTTAGTCACACTATCAATAAACTCTAATAAAATTCTATAAAAATGTATAAAAATGTATAAATATTTAGCTTCGTTTCAGCCAATATTGACGTATGTACATACCAACTCAACCGATTCTACTTACTTTAGCTCCCAAGACGAATATTGTGGACTACGGCTCTATAAAGTGACTGTTTGCTTTTAATCATAAATCTAACCAACTATCCGATCTAACTCAACGGCTGGCTAGACTTTGACAATAAAAATTCTGGAGATTTAGAGACCAGGGTTGCTTGTGGCTAATCTGGAGTGGTGTTATTAACTTATGTTGGTGTTATTTTATATTGTTATATTGAATTATTATAGTTAATAATAAATGTAAATACTGAAAATTAATAATATTACAACCCGACCCTTCTCGACCGAAATCGACTCAGGATAAGACAAAGTGCGGCGTTGAGCTCCACCAGATTGGCAGTGGAGAACAGATTGACACTAAACACATTCCATATTTGTTATTCCTACAAATACAGATTATTACTAGTTTGTAAATGTGTTATTCCATTAATTAAGTACCTACTACGTTATAGCTTATTTGGTGAAACTATTTACAAACTTTAATTAACTTTGCGTCTTTTTAAAGTTTTTAAAAGTGGAACTATTTACGTCATTGTATCATCAGCATGATTTTTTTTGGGTATATTAAATTAAAATAATAATGAAAGTATTGCATTTTATCTAAATTAATTAGAAAAGTCTGATGAAAAGTCAGTCTTTCTTATGTCGGATTTTGTCTGAAGGTAGTATTTTAAATGGATCTCTTATTAAAATGCATTTCTCCTATTGTATAATAATATCTATTTTACCGTACAGGCTATACGTTACTTTTGTGTGTTCTTCATTTGTATGTCCAATATCATGTTGTCGTGATTAGTGCTCAACTGGCACGTTCAGAACGCCATAACCAAAAAACAGAACAGTAGAGTAAACAATAATTTTAGTAAAAACTCTTACAATATAAAATATTTATATGAAACGAATAAAACTATATAAAAATATATTATGCACTCCATAGGGAAATCTGCCCAAAGTCGAACTAGGTCATACTGTACAAATAGTGATTACTGTTATTGAAAAGATATTAGCTTTGTACGTTTTAGTTTGGTACATTCCGATGGATTTTTAGTGAAGTTTATTTATGTAATGATTTTTGCTCTTAGATAGTTGGTTCTCGTAAAGTTAACATATAGTTTAGTAGCTTGATTAAACATCTCAGATATGTTCATAAGTAACTTTAAATTAGTAATTTAAATTAAACGACAGATGTAAATATGATTTTAATTTTAGATATCTTCTATTAGATAACTGAAATTGTCTTAGGAAAGGCTAAAGGTAGAAAATATTTTAAAGCCTAAATTTTAAGTATTAAATTATCATTACCAATTTATTTGTATATTGCTATATGCTATATTATGATTTTTGATAATTCTATCAACGCTTAGTAGGCTTCCATAGATGATTCTGGTCTGGCCAATAAATGCTTAAATATTTTCACTTACGAAAGATTCTCACAGCCTCATTACATCCTACAGATTATCATTTTATCAGGCACTTAATGAAAAACCACATCTACAATAAAGCACACGTGGCGAGTGGCAGCCCTGTCCAGCGGCCATTACATAAATAATTCCGCCATGTTTATTGCCGCCATTTTGAAGACAAATGGATAGTTATTACGGCGCACTCCGTTTTACATTCGCTCCTCGCGTTGAAAATTAAAATATTGTATATTACATATTTTTACGTTTAACTGCGTGAGAGTCGATTTAGGGGATGTTTATTATCTAGGATTCCTAGCTCCCCGTTCCCAACCCCTGGCTTTATGAGCGCGAAGCGTCTGGAAATGAGATGCTTTAATGAATGGGCGCCACTAAATCTCTTCACATCACTAAACTTACGCCGTTGTTTTATTTTGTTTTTCACATTTTATTTTGTTTTATATGTTTTTTCTTTGATTTTTAATCTCGTGTGATTTATTTTTATTACAGTTCACAGTGTTTATGTTCTCATTTTTAACGAGAATTGCTGTTTTTTTAGTTGTTTGCCGCAAAATTTATTATGTGTTGTTTTCTGCTTAATATAAGATAAACGTTTTGTGTCTACGTATTAACTGCATTTTTTTGGAAAGAGGGTAGAATATATTCTAGCGACCTATCGTCGCTTTTCTTCTAAGTTCAAGCTAAATTCTAAATTTGATATCGCGATGTCGTCGTACAGATGATATTTTCTTTAGCGAACAAGATGGTTGTGAGAATCTTATATGAATCTTAATCTTAATTAAAGAAACTTTCATGGAGATCTAAAAGAAATTTCATTGTTTGTTAACTTCAAAACAAACAAACACACTTCACTATTATTATTATTATTTTAGTTTCAAGCACACTTTCTGCCGATTTTTCCAGGTATTGCATGTTGAGTGGCGGAACCTAACGCTGCGTTTTGTTTTATTACCAGAGCGAGGAAAAGTAAATGTTAAAAATAATTAATAATAGTTAAAATAATCCATCCTCTTGAGTCGATATCAAATCCACAAGCGACATGTTTACATTCACACGTTTGTGCCTCTGCGCCGCGACGGCCTAAAAAGCGGCAACAGATTTTATTAATGGCACGTTAATAGTACTCGTAAGATTATATGGCAAGTTAAGACAATGAGAGTCTTTCTGCCTACCCTGCCATGATATGTTTCATACATATATAAAGTAAATCGATATTATTTTCAAATATATATTAAAAAAATATATATATAATACTATATAATAAATATTTAATTATCTAATTTATTTATTTTTTATTTCCAGAATCCCGATATTGTTCTGGTCCACTATTTGAACGTGCCGTACCCGGATGACAACAAATTAGCCACCGTAGCCCCGAGTCTAGCGTTGTGGGCTGACAAGAAGGAATGGACTAAGGACGAGCTCGTCAGTCAGCTGAAACCAATGTGTATGAATTCTATTGAATTATATTTTTATAAAAAAAAGAAAAACAGTTTATAGAAATTATAATAAGCAGGTGCAGTGAGGCAGCATCTGACTCATATTAATATTAGGTTCCCTCTATCTCACTTAACAGAAAATTGAAAAGCGTGAAACAGTATTCTGAGGAAGTCATTACAATTCCAAGTGCGAGTTGAATATTAAAACATTACTTATTATTGCACTTAAATAACCAGTTAAAACTTTAAATGGATTTCCATAGAAAATTATCCAAACGAATTTAACTAGTCTTGCCACGGTGCAAGTTTAATCAAATATTTGTCTGGTGCCGTTCATAAATGTTAAGTACAGAAAATTAAAACGCAACAAGCAAAGTTCGCCCCTACCATTGAATATTTATGAAGCCCTCTTCATTCAGGGCGATAAAATAATTACTCTCTATTAATACTGATCCTAATTAATGTAGATCATTACCGCTATGAATTCTCTTCACTTTGGTGTTAATTATTTTATTGGCGTTAAAAGTATTTAAAATTAATTTTGTCCTCGTCTCGTAGTAATCTGCTTTTACTTATGACGCTAAAATATTTATGGAATGTCTCAATTCAGTTTTCAGCGAAGATGAGCCAGACCTTAATAGCGATTTGGAGATATCGGTAGGTATTTTTACTTTTGTCCTATTTATATAAATATTCAATGTGAAGTACATTCAAACAATTCAAGTTTAGGGGAAAATGTTTCAGACAACGGAGACAGTGGAGGCTATTGTTGGTCAACTTATGGAGAAACAGCGAGCGGCAAGAGCAGCTGCCTTAGCTCGACAGCTTGAGTGCGGTTGCCCTGATTCTACTTGTCAAGACTCTAGGACTTGCGCTCATCCGTTACGTCGTATCCAAAGTACTAAGCCACCTCCGTCAGATCATCATGTCTCGTCTACAACAGGACCTTCACCACGACCTATGGCTCATCCACCACGGCAATATACTCGTGATCACAGACCATCTACACAATCATCACCATTGTTGCTCTCCCTTGGTCAGATCCAAGGAGGTGGGGGTCTTCTCATATTAAACGGTACAAGTAACAGTGCGCAACAACATTCTTCGCTAGTATCTCCATTGTCGGTTACTTCTTTCGTATGCGAAGAACCCAGAGATAGATATCGACAACAATACAAGCCAACGTTTGTTCTGAAAAGAGAAATACCAGATAGTCAGCAAAATACTTGCTTGAATACAACAGAAGCAACGTTCGAAGTAGAAACTCGTATAGAAGAGAAAGTGGAAATTGAAACGTTCGATAGAAAAATTAAAATAGAGCCGAGAAGTCGGAACCATGTTATTGCAAGTGCGCCGGCAACACCATCTCGTTATCCAGATTTAGTGGAACGTTTAGAAAGTAAAGTGCATACAGACAACTGTGATGATACGTTAGTTTTGTTAGGTACAGATGCCCACTTGGAAACTTCTAGTGGATTTTTTGATGAGACTTTAGAGTTATCTCATGAAGATATACAAAAAACACTATCAGCAAATATGCCGACATGTGAATTAGACAGAAGTGTAGTGAGGTCTTCAGAGACGGCTAATGTAATGGTGTCTGGAATAGATACAATGGATTTTATTGAGAGTTGTGAAGCAGTTGCATCGCCTACGCATGTCGTGGATGATAATGTATTCGTTAATCTTGATGCTTTCGATATGCTCGGTGATTTTCCTGAGCTAGAAGTATTAGATCCTAGTACAATATCAACAAATCCAGTGGTAAGTTAATATCTTTGCCTACATATATAAATAATTAAAAAATAGATTTCAATTGATCCCTAAGTAACTAGAATATACCAAATTTAAATCAAAAATGGTTACCCCGATATTATTTTTGATTGCACTAAAATTTTATACAAATATTTAAAAATAAATTCAGTGGCCAAATTTAGCACACCTGCTCAGAAGCCTAATTAACCTTATGGTGTTATTTATTATTTTATTTTATTCTATGAGTATATTTAATATATATTATGTTGTATGAATTGTTCAATTCAAAAGACATTGTGCTTGTGTAATACCTGAGAAGATTTTCTTTCAGACCCTTTGCGGAAACTCACCAGAAGAAAATAGTGACAAAATGCAAACGGATAGTCCTGGTGAAGGGACTCTAAGTATTACGGATTACTCTCCAGAATGGGCGTATCCTGAGGGTGGCGTTAAGGTACTGGTAGCGGGACCTTGGACTGATACATCTGATCAATATACGATACTGTTCGATAACTTCCCTGTACCGTCGATATTGGTACAAAATGGTCTTCTTAGGTGTTATTGTCCAGGTGCGGTTTTTTTAATTATTTTAAATATAGTAGATTTAGTAGAAAGGAACGTCAGCCCACATATTACAAATATAGAGACAATGAATAGTAAATTTATATTCATTCCAATAATTAGTTCCTATAATAGCCAAATGAAAATAACGTCATGTTACCTTTTCTGATAACTAACTGACAGATACTTTGAGTAACAAATTCCTCAGTTTCATAATATTAATAAAGATATCTAACAAAATCTTAACAAATTTTATTTATCAAGACATCATTTTTGCACATTTCAGCTCATGAAGCAGGCTTAGCGGCTCTGCAAGTGGCTCGTGCTGGACGAGTGGTGTCGGATACTGTGGTATTCGAATATAAGGCTGGTCCTGTCCTCGCCCCCTCATCGCCCGCGTCAGCACCTCTACCGTCACTGGATTTTAGACGGTTTTCGCTGTTACAACGCTTGCAGAGATTGCACGGCCGTTTGCAGCTGAAGACAGAGCCTGTGGATGAAAATAATCAGGTCAGTTGAAATCGTAAAATTTTGTGTGTATTTTATTAATTTTGCAGTTATTTTGTAGAAAAAATGTGTTTTAATGAATGTGTTAAAATGTGAATAAACGACTAAAGAGATTTAATATCATTTTATCAATGATAAATATAAAATTAATTATACTTAAATAGATTTAACAATAAAAGTAATTCATAGACTAGTTAAAATCACAGATATTTTCTCATTTGCATATATTTCAATTTCAGTTAGAGGATGTTCAGCTGTACTCGAGTCCCAAATTTGAAGACCGACTGGTGACATTCTGTCAAACTTTGAGCAACCGTTCCTTCGGTAAATCCGAGGGTTTCACTACTGAGCCCGGTGAAGATAGTTCGTCTATACTTCATTTGGCTGCTGCTTTAGGTTATACGAAGCTTACCACTACTTTGTTACGTTGGAGGCAAGATGATAACAATTTAGCGTTAGATAAGGAAGTCAATTTGGGAGCGAGGGATTGTGATAATTGCACGCCTTTGGTAAGTTTGAGTAACTTTTAATTTTAATTGTGTCCCTGCACCACGACAGTCTCACAATCTTAAGTAATATATAAATTACGAAAGGATTTTTTGTTGTGGGCTTCAAGCTTTTTTTTATTTAGAATAACCTTTTCGTGGGTCAGTCAGCGGAAAACTTCTGCTGAAGCACAAATAAATCAATAGTGTATACCATATACCCTACCGTATTTTCAGACTATTACATAGTTTGAAACCATTCTTCTTTCGTTTTCACTTCTCTGAATAGAGAACAATCAGAAAGCAATCTTTACATGTAGCATAACATCGTCTTGACATTCATTGATACACGCAGTATTTACTTAATAACTGCAGTCTCGCATACTATGTTCTCTTTAACGTAATATTAATATTTCGCAAATCTCACCAGATGGTAGCAAGTGCGCTGGGCCACACGGACACGGCGCTGGTGCTGGCACGGTGGAGCGCGGGCACGCGGCTGGAGGGAGGCGCGCGCGCGGCATCGGCGGCGGCACGGCGTGCGGGTCACGCCCGCCTCGCCGCCGCGCTCGACCGCATACACCCGCCCACCGGCGACGCCGTGTTTAGACGACCTCATAGGTGGGCTTTGAATTGCTTCTACACAACACAAGTGATCCAAATGCTATAGAATGCTAAAAAATACTTAAGAACAATTTCTTACATAAAGTAATTTGTCTTATACCAACAAATTATAACTTTTCTTTTATATTTCAGCTTGTCACAGAAAAGTAGAGCGGGAAGTTTAGAAAGCAACCTTGTCAAGAGACCGTCTATTGATAGCGGCATCAATATGGCGGATGCTTTCAGATCCAGCTCTGCGATTGATAAAAGTGACGGAAACTCATCTTCGAGGTATATATTTTTACTTTTTTTTATAAAAACGCGACGTTTGTGAGCTCGATTAGGGAATGAATTTCGTTTAGTTCCTTGATCTGGTAAAGAAATTAAAAAAAAAAAAAAACTCAAAACACAATGTCTCAAAAATTTGACACAAACTGGTTCCCCGGACATAGCGTTAAGCTGAAAAAAGAAGCTACTGTTAAGACACTCCTTTCTTCGCCTTTTACTCGATTTCGAAACGTCGCTTGTTGAGGGTCAGAACTCTGCACTGCACTACCACGTGCAGTTGGTCTTACTAGAGCGGGGAAATGAAAATTATTTAGTAAGTTATTCTTTGAGTGATGATCAAATACAAAAGCATCTTGTTTGCGGTCAGGTAAAATTCTATTGCGGCATAAAACACAATCCAAACAAAAAAAGTTCTTCAATCTGAGCCAGTAGTTCCTCCGATTGGCGCGTTTACCGATGAAGCTATTCAGTTTTATAACATTATTTATATAACTTTTTCAGGTGGGAAAGGAGCATGTCGCTTCCTCTGGACTCAGACAATTCTGAAGACAGCCTTGGTGATATGAAACTTGGCCGACGTATGGACCTAGCTCTCTGTAAGTTTAAGCCTTTCTTACATTCATATCCATAGTCAGTTAAATTTTCATTTGCAAACGATTATTTATTTTCATCGGCACGGCGCCTAATTTTTAAAGATCAACTTCGGTCTCAATTTTAGTACCAATCGCGTTCATATTAATTTTGTTCAATTGTTATATTTTTGTTTTATTTTTTAGATCAAAATTATTATTGTTATTGATAATATGATTAGATTTTTTAGTACTTGTGTGATAGAAGAAAATTAAATATATCTTAGATTGGTCAAAATAAGCCAAAAGATAGCTTTGAAATTATCAATATTTTAATTATTTTATGAGGATAACTTTCTTCTTTATAATAACAAATTTGTCCAATATTTGCAGGATTGTTAGTCCTAAATTGGATTAACATTACATTTACAGAAGATTTTAAAGACCTGCAAATAAATGTATTATAAAATATTTAATATCAATAAATTTCATTATACATAATAATATTTAAATAACAAATGAAATCTTCAATATATTTGATGAAATATCTTTAAACAAACGAAATAAAATTAAAAATGCATAACATAATGTTACACAGGAATCAATAACATCAAATTCCGTGTTTTAAGAAGTTTAAACGAATAGGTTTAAAGCCAAAGTAAAGTAGTGGGTGTATATCGGTGTGATGTATTTATCGCGCGCGCGCTCGCGTGTCGATCGTTGTCAGAGCTGACTTGTCCGTCCGTCCGTCAGGCGAGACGGCGCGCCGCTCGCCGCCCGCCGCCGTCGCGCGCCCGCTCCACGCTGCAGGTCAGTTGCGAACGAAACGGTATAGACTACCTGCCTAAAATCCCCACTCACTGGTGATTATATTTTTCAAAATGATTTGAGATGAAAATTGAATGGTTATTTAGGTTTTGTATTTGATAATTGTTATGTGAATGATGTTATCAAATCTGTTGATTATAATAATACTGCTATAGATAAAATAACACATAAAATTGTCATATAGACGTTTGATAAAGAAACAATTGGCTTTACGGCTAGTATACACTAGTGTTTATTAGGTGTTAAAGAGATTGGCTGTTAATGTGAGATCAGTGGAACTGTTCTATACCATTTCAAATCGCCAAACCTCCGCTCGAGTTGTATCGATGTTGTAAATGTTGTAGCTGCATGGCCGCTCCGGCCTCTCTTCCAACGTCGACTGTCTTTCTGTCGCAGTGTAGCTCCGTCATCGCTATCGGTAGACCACTTGTAGATTCTTCTATATCTACCCTGTCGAGCGGAGATGCCCCGGTGTTGTAGCTACCTGTACAAGTTGAACCGAATGATTATTTTATATCATACATTATTAAAATATTTTCATTTCTATATATTTTTTGTTTGGTTTACAATTATTATTATTATTAAATCGAATAAAAAAATGCTATTTATTATATTAAAAACAATAAGCTTAAGCGAATCATTCGGTGTAACTTTTCGATGTTGTCCATCGATGTCGCTTTCAATGGTTCGTATTGGTCTATCCACAATCACTGTACTTCCAGACACAACAGTTTTAAGTGGTTTCCTATCTTCAATACAAACGTACACTCAACGCCTAATACAGAAGAAATATGTGAACTAAATTTCTATATCACCAAAAACAATGTTACACTGCATGATGCTCAATCGCTTGCATGAATCGATATTTATGTAATGGCTTTTTATGTGTAGTTAATTATACATACGCTATTAATTATTGGTAAGTATGCTTTCACCAAGGTTTCGTAATAAGGCACCCTGTATAAATTGTTGTTCATTTACTGGTTTTTTGTCGATGTCTTTTTTTATAATATTATGATTAAACTAACTGATGTTCCGTAGAAAATCTTTGCTAGTCAAACAAACAGTATTAAATGGGGAGAATGGGGTAAAATGGGAAGGTGTGACTGAATTGTTGTCTAGGAAATTGTTGTTTTCGAGATTCCACTATACCGATTGATTTCAGGGGAGCAGGATGACCGGGTATTCACGCTAGCCGAACAAATCATAGCTGCTATGCCAGAAAGAATAAAGGTAATTGTTGTATTTCATAACGTATACATATATTTAAAACTTAACGTGATGTTGTTATAGCTGTATATTATTAAAATTACAGTTGTAATTTAACGTGTTACGTTAAGAAGAATTTAAAATGCAATTAGTTAGTAGATATTCTAGTTGCTTAGTAAAATATAATACTAAATATTAATCCTTCCATGGTAATGATATTCTTACTCTATCTGTTAAGGTTTATTATACAAATAAAAATGCTTTTTTTATAAATACTTCTGTAGAGGGTATTGTTATAGGATAAAAAATATTACAAAAGAAAACTATCAAGAAAAAAAGAATAACGATTTCATGCACAAAGTTTTTCAAATTCAAGTCTTGCAATTTTAATACAATTGTCAAGTATGAGGTAAAAACTATACAAGATTGCTACAACATGGTGGGTTTATGTTCACATAAATAACCATGATTAAGGAGTTTCATTTAAAATTATTAATTTCATATTTTAAATTAATCATTCTTATAAATAGAACGAGAGTTCGCTTCTGAGCGGCTGCGACTTGGACAGCGGCGTGGGAGAGGACTCACTCATCGTGCCACTACTCGACGATACCACTACATTCAGTAGTGATTTTAGTTTTGAGTTCTGCGATAATACTTACAGGTAAATAGAGTTAATCTAAATTAATAACAGTAATATTTTAATGATATCTCGTATAAATAAGGCTATTTGAATTTATATTTTATAGAGACAGTCGCCGTCTTGATTTTTAAGACATTACGTGTTCAATGATATAAATCAAAATCTTGTTTAAACAGATTTGGGAAATTACTGTTGAAGATTCTATACTTATTCTAATCCAACTAATCAATGCTAGGAAATGAGAATAGGGTTATTTGCTAATAGTGTTTATCAGCCTTCTTCTGATTGACATTTAAAAAGTGGCTATTGTCTTAAACCATTAAATGTATTTGATATATTTCTTTAAAACTTCTGCGAAATGCTGTTCCCGTTCTGTAGATCTTATGTGAAAGAGTAACAAATATTTATCTTCACAAATTTTCACATTTATATTATTAATAGAATAGATATAATATAACTAAGTATAACGTTGAATAACTACATTTAGGTACTGTGGCGGTTCCACACCATGTTCATCCGGGTCAGTGTCTCCCGGGTCAGCGCTGTCCCCTCCACCAGCGTCGCCGCGGTCAGCGCTGCCGACATCGTCAGCCACTTTGCAGGAGTTCTTGAATACGACCACGCATTTCTCCAGTCTCACTTTAAATGGTAATATGACATTTTTTTGTTTGTCGTGGATTTAAATTCCCATGTACCTAGACAAAATAAGTAATACAACTAAATACATTTTTTGTATAAATGTCTTTATTCCGAAAGTATTTTGATTAATATAATGAAGGTCTCATTGATATAAAATTCTGTAATAAATTTTATAAGTAAATAAATTTATTATATTTATGAATACATCCATTTGAAGTACAACTNGTTCAATTAAATACTTTTAAGAGTCTGAATTTCAAATTTTATAAAAATTGGTGCCGATTTAAAAAAATCTATACAAACTTTCAACCTCTTATTTGCACCCTTAGCGGGAGAATTCTAGAAAACTATGAAACACGTATTTAATTAAATACTTTTAAAAATCGAAATTTCAAGTTTTATAAGAATCGGTGCCGATTTAAGTTTTTTTCCATACAAACTTTCAACCCCAATCTCACCTCTTTAGGGTTAAAATTTTACAAAATCCCTTCTTAGTGGATGTCCAGATTACGAAAGTAAACATCTGTCCAAATTTCACGTTTCAACCATCAGCGGTTACGGCTGTGCGAGCGTCTTACCTCAGTCAGTGAGGACAAGTCCTTTTATATATATAGATAAATAAATTATATTTATGAATACATCCATTCGAAGTTCAACATTTTCTGTTTCCTTCAAGTTCAACCTTGATACAAAAGCCTTTATAAAATAATTTTAGACAAATAATGTGATGCTTGGCCAGGAATATGCTTTTAAATATTTTTTTGGTCACAGATCGTGAACAGCGCGAGTTATACTCCGCAGCCATAACCATCCAGAAGGCGTACCGTCAGTACCGCGGCCGACTCCTGCAGCGCCGCGCCGCTGCCGCCGCCATCACTATACAGAATTGTTACAGACGTTATAAGCAGGTCTGGTTTTTGCTTTTGTTTATACAATTGTATGCAAACATACGAAGTTTTGTTGTTTGCAAATATATGAAGGAAATGAAATATTTTCTTTTTTTCGAAAGCGAAAGCGCGTCGTTTAATTCCTCCGCACAAATCGCAATACCTTAGGTATTCGGGTGAAATTAGGGAAAGGAAAAATCTTAATGAGAACGGAGTTTGTGAACAATAACGAAATATATTTTTAATTTAAATGGAATATATTTTGAAACGAAATAGAGTGTTAACACTAAGCTCCCTCTGTTTTCGAACTTGCGATGTGGTAGAAAGAGTGAAGCTAGATGAAGCTTATCATAACTATAGCTAGTGTTTGAAAAAAAAGCCACCCACGTGCAAGTCGGACTCGCAAACGAAAGGTTCTGTACCCTTATCCACAAAAATTGTAAAAAAACACTTTTATTATATTTGAGCCCCCTTAAATATTTATTTTATACTGTTTCTTAGTATTCGTTATTAGAGAGGCAATAGAAACACATCATTTGAAAAAAAATCAACTGTGTTACTATCACATGATATATATCATGGTGACAGACGGACAAATAGACAGATATATAAACAGATATATAAACAGTTGGATGGACGGACATCGGCGTCTTAGTAAAAGCGTTCCGTTTTATCCTTCGGGTCCGGGAACCCTTAAATTACAGTTTCAGCAAATGTAATAAAACAGTTATTTTACACCAATTAAAGTGATCAAAGTAGGTACTGTTTTATTGGTATATCTTTTTAATTTATAAATCGACTAAAATAAATCAAACACTTAATGGAAATTTTTAACAAAAAACTATAGTAAAAACTGCATTTAAATCAGTTAAGCCGTTTCTTAGATATTTATTATAGGTACGTTATAGTATAGATAAAAATTATATGTATATGAAAAAAATAGTGTTTTTAGTAAATACATTGTTTCAGTTCGCGTATTTGAAGCAGATGCACGCGGCGGCGACCGTCATACAGCGCGGGTATCGCTCTCACAGGGAGAGACGACTCACCGCTACTCCTATTAAGTGAGTAAAATGTTTTATTTATTTCTGTCTGTATTTATTTTTGTCTGACTGTAAATGCGACGGTTGCGGGTTCTATTCCCACTCGGGGGAATGAATTATTTTCACTTTACCATTCTAGTAACGAGACAAAGCGCGGCGTTGAGTTCAGCCACTCGACATGCGTTGTTTCGAACATTGGGTGGATAGCAGGGAACAAAGTGTCTTAAGTGTCACGTCGTTTCCCCCATATTTTTTCTACTTACCCTGTTATTTCCGGTAACGTAAAGCTACGAATAAAATACCTGTAAAGTTTGAGGACTTTCTAGTACTTACACGAGTCGTTCAAATGACATATCAATTGCTTTTGATACAATAATAATAAAAAAGGTTTTATTCTACAAATAAAATATAAATTCTGTCCTCTACAGTCCATATGAAACACAAAACAGTATGAAAAGTAAAATATTGTAAATAAAGTATTGTTCATATAAATAACTATTTTACAGGAGAACCTATTCTCAAAGACGTCAAAATCAAGCAGCGAGAAAAATACAGCAATTTATGCGACAAACCAAGATCAAGTAAGTGCCATTATTCTACAAAAATAAATAGACCAAAATAATTAAATTTAGTTTATTTGTTATATTAAAAAAATATAAAGAAAGAAAGAGAAAAGCTATTCTCTATTAGATTATTAGAACTCAGCGAATTTTAATTATGAATAATAATAATAATAAAAAATGATAAATAGTAACATTATTTACATAAAAATAATTTATATTCAGTAACACTAACAATACCTAAACTAAAAGTTTCTCTATACGTAATTACTCCAGCAATAGAATAGGTGATAGAACATAGTGTTTTAACTCTCCATTCTCAATTACTAGCTCACTTGGTGACTTGTGAAATGAGTGACGGTATCTAACGCCGTTATCTATCTTTTCTTTTTAGTAGAAATCGAACCCACTATTACAGTCAAACAATTATCAACTCTACGACGACGATGCCAAGTTTTTTGCAGTCTTATGTACATTTTTATGCTGTAGACGCAATATTTATCACCGTAGTAGAAAAATTGCTTCGTATTGCTTTAACACTGTATTTTGGTTAAGAATTTTACACTGAAGTAATTTTTAGGTATTTACATATTTAATTCTCATATAATAATATAATCAATGTAATTTTAATAATAAAATGTGAGGTATTTGATAAATTGTTTAAATTGTTTGTAGATATAACAAGTATATTTTTTTAGTCTTGAAATGATTAGATTTAAATTTAAAAAATAATTATTTAATAATAATATTATTTACAACAAACAAAGCACTAACAACTTATAAAATAATTCACATATTTTCTATTGAATCTACTCCAAGGTTACTTTAATTACATACTATAGCTTACATTGTCTATAATATTTATAGGCCAGGCTCATATAATTTTCCACATGTTTGCCCATTTCGTCCTTTGACTGGTTGAAATTGTTTACCAGAAACTAATATCGAAATTTCGTAACGGGATCCAAAGCCCTTCTCTATAGGGCGGGATAAAAGTGTAATATGAAATATGCGTGTATTGATTTTGGTATCTAATATAAAATTATTTGGTGGATTCCTTGGGCTTATCAATTTATTTGTAGTAATATTTATAAGTATGGAAAGATTTTTGTTTTTAAAAAAATAATATGTATTAAAGTCACGGTGTTGAGTTACACCACTCATCTCGTAATGTCTCTATAACCTAGTGTTAAGACATTTCAATCTTTCCATCCGACTTCGAGACATTTCGTGTTGAGTGTCCGATATGAACGAAATAAAGAAGATTTGTATAAAAAATTGAACGTAGCAGGATTTGAACCTTGTCTATGAATTTTCAATGTCAGTGCAAATTACTTTTTTAAATTAAATGATGAGTTATACTTTTATGTACAAGTTTGTTATAAAATTTCACGCTTCTAGTACTTGGGAGGAATTTACAACAACCGTAAGTAATTTATATTACAATTTTGACAAATTTGTGGATACATTTTTTTACGTTCATTTGTTCCTGTTATTATATAGGATAGGTAGAATGATTTTTTTAATAGTTATATAATTATAATATTTAAAAAAATCTTTACAAGTAGCTTTACCTACTCTTACCGTTTGTCCAGAATCATTATAGATTAGGCGACGGAATTCAAGCTCGCATTTTATATTACATAAATAAGGAGTAAGATTTGAATCTCAGTATAAAGCCTGTTTTCCACTGCCAAAGAGAAATGAGTGGGTAATGCTTGGGCAGAACGGAATCCTTCTAAGTAAAACAAGTTATAAATTTCTACCAATAAAGAATAATGTATTTTGTAATTACTTCTCTCCGCTTCCTAGAACGGAGCAAGTTAATTTCAACTCTTCCCATCATTTTTCCACCCTTGCTGATTAGAAATGATGAATGAAATGATTAGGATCGTCACGTTCCATGATATGTGGTGGTGCACGTATTCCGTAAAAGATATCTTATTTTACCATCCGTTACCGAAATATTGATGTAAAGGCTAAATTTCTTATTAATTCATACAATATTACCTATATCAAAATTATGAAACGAATCTTTGGTAAATAGATGTTATATTTTTAGGTTTTAATATGAAATTTACTTTAATATATTTTTATATCATTCTATATTTTTTTTTAAATAATTTAAAAAAGAATTAGGTACATACTTACGTTTAACACATGAAAAAAAAACCCTCTATCTTTTATTTTATTCTCTTCTTCAATCTTTAAATATTTTTTTAATAGCTACGTATAGGACGCTCTTTTCGGATAGGGTACTTTCTGACGAAATTATATGTGTTCTTATTTATTTTGATCAGGTTGCAGAGCGCACGAGCCGAAAACGTGAAGGTGGCCCGGCTCTGCCCGGGTGCCCGCCAAAACTCGCCGCGGCCCACCACCAGTACACACACGCCCAATAGGTAAAATTATCATATTATCATATATCTTCAAGTATTTGTTAAAAAAGTAATAAGCTACTCTTATAAATTTTTATGTAACAAATTAATACTTTTTTATTTATTTGTATTATTCATTTGTTAATCATACAATTTAAATGCTACTTTACAATTTAATGGTAATAAAACAGACAAAATCAATC
The DNA here is from genome assembly GCA_036379175.1 of Heliconius cydno galanthus. Taxonomy (NCBI): domain Eukaryota; kingdom Metazoa; phylum Arthropoda; class Insecta; order Lepidoptera; family Nymphalidae; genus Heliconius; species Heliconius cydno. The sequence continues at coordinate 446,339 of JAKRZM010001260.1, forward strand.
TACTCTTTTCAATACGCTTTCCACTTTCCATCCAATTATCTTGGAATGGAAAAGAAGAAATGGCGTTATGCCTCGATAAATAATACAATTTGCTTTGTTCTAGGATCATTGACTACTTAGCACCGGAATCGCCGATGGACGCAGATGATGATCTTCTTATCGAGCTTCTGTTTAAAATGTGACCTGACCCATTACATCGATGTAATTTAACTGCTTTCTAATTAAGTTATCACTCGTACATCTTCAATTAAAAATTTTGGAACTTAGCATGCATCAAAATCTAAATTATCTCTTCTTCCATTTTTCAAAATAACTATAAAAACTGCCGGAGTCAGGATTTTAATTATTTTATAGACATCGTTATATATTTATGATTTAAAATCATCACATCGGTTCAAAAACACATTACTGCCTTCTTCTAGTCATAGCATTATCCTTTATACCTACCAAACTTATATTTCTCCAGCCTTCTTCCGTAGGTCATATGGAAGACGTAACTGAGGCTTTGGAAGATATAAAAAACTTATAACTGACTGCCTCATTCAAAGGCGTAAATTACGAATCGATATACTCGTATAATAAGTTAGTAAAAGTTGTGCTTTTACTGATTTAATATCAGTTAAAAGTGAATTGTCGTATGTGAGTGTCGCAGTTGGTTAACTATATTTATCATTGTATTCTTCTTAGGGTGTTTTAACCAGTTCACTATCTGCAATTGTTTCCATATTCTATCCTTGCACTTTTATTTGTACCTCGTTACTATTAATTGTTTTAAATGTCTTATTCGTGTTTGGCCTTTATTTCGTATTTGTGTTTAACTCTTCAGGTCATAGACAGGGTTATATTTAGTATAAATTTTATCGTATTTGTATTATATTTTCATAATGTATTTTTGAGAAATTTGTTTAGGGCGTTTATTGGAATCATATTTTTGAAAAAAAATAACTCTAAATTGAATGTAATGTAATTTTCTTAGATCATCCGTTATATTGGCAACTTTAAACAAAATATTGAGAATCATCGACGGCACTACTTGAAAAAAAAATGTGCATTTACGATAGAATTGGAAAAAATAGTTTATTTTAAATTTACCACCCGCTTTCAATGCAAGGTTTCGAGATCGAGTCAAATCTTGGATTTCTTAGCTGTATTCATGATTTTCACGGTGGAGTTGAAAGTAAGTAGGTTAAGTACAAATTCAAATTATTAAAAAGCCACTGTTCTTATAAAGTAGATGCACTTAGCGTATAATACAATAAACCCGACGAGCTGTGAGTATTTCGAGATTTTATCGTATTTAAGAAAAAAAAGTACTTAGTTTTACTATTGGTCTAAAGTTTACCATATAGGTTTCATTCCAGCCTAATAGGTTAATTCTCTTTTAGTCGACGCAAGAATACGCATTTAGACGAATACCTGACGAAGAGATGTCATTGTTTCAGAATATTCCTATAAAATTTAGAATTATTTGAAAACATTACTCATAGTTTTAACTTTGGGATTGATTAATTTCTTATTTACAATTTCTTTATCTTAGATGAATTTATTTAAAAATGAACACTATAGTTTAAGTATTTAAATTCCCCCACCCCTAGTTCCTACTTCAATACCTATTACATTTATAATATTTAATAAATAAACAATTTAAAATTAGTTTATTAGATTAATAATTTTTGTTTTTAGATCTTCGATAAAGCTAAATGCTATAATAATCTAGCGTTCATGAAAAAAATAAGGTTGTGCACCACTTAATATAGAAATAAATACCTAAATATTCCCTTTTTCTGAATTCTCTGATATTTTAATGTAGTCGTATAGATATAGTTTAAGAGATTAGAAATAATCATAGCTTAACTAAGACGACGTGCTGCCGTCGAGATATTTTCGATTCGTATTTTTATAAAGCAAAAGTTACGAATGACTATGGTTGCTTTGCTTGTGCAGGGCCGTGGGACAGATTCCTTACTTACTTTGTACGCCACGTTTGTTTCTATACTTTTATTGACTTTCAATTAAATAATCTTAAAGATGGCTTTATTTACATATGTTTCTGTCTTATAATTCTAATGTTTTACATCTGTTTTTGTTTTATCGGTTGGACTTGCATATTTTACAAGTTTGTTTGTTTTAATGAGATTTGTAAGGCCCGGAGTTGTCATATAGATATGGATTCATATATTATTAACAGTATTCCAATGGTTTGTCTTTATGTAATCAAGATAAAATAAAAACTGAATAGAAAACGTTAATAATATACATATATGTAGACGAAAACGACGAATGTAACGCGACGCAGTTCGAGAATAACCGTCCAGTTGTGGCGGCTTTTGCACCCTCTGGTGTTGTGATGAAGCAAAAGTCGCGAGACACGCGAACACGACACGAGATTGAGTTTAGGGACGCGCGGGGTGTGGGGGTGCGGCAGAGTTGGCCAAATTTTAATTGAAATTAACAATAATAGATTAACAAGTAATCGTTCGTGCGGAATTCACAATTACCAATAAATTGGTAATTATAATATAACAATTGCTAATAAATTCATTTACAATTAATAATTGTTGTGTAATAATTACCAATTAATTTACAAGTTTGTGATGTCCGTAGAAAGATATAATCACTAGTTAATATTTGTTGATTGCAATTAAAATTCACGCAATTTTAATGTGCGGGAAGGAGAGGGGTAGCGAGGGAGTGGGGGGTCACCCGAGGGCGCACGAATGCAACATGTACATTTTATATTTTTGGATTGCTAACTTTAAGATGTTATATTTATATATGTATATGTAGTGATGGCGGTACGAAACCAGTATTTCGAAATGTATTACGCCAAAAAGTTTTGATGTATTAATTTTCCAATGGAGTTCTCTCGTTTTTTCTTTCGTCGAATGGATAGTTCGTTTAGCTAGTGGTCATGTATGTATATATTTTTGGATAAAAGTGCACGATTGCTTTCGGAATGCCGATGATATAAATATAAATGGGGATGGCCGATAAGTATATAATGATGATGATGAAGAATATTTTTAATGGTAACGCTGAATTTCTGAAAGCAATAACAGTTGTTTCGTGGTAAAAATTTACTCCGATTTATAGAAAAAGAGTATTTTATTAACCACCATCACCACCACCACGATCGTCAAACAGTCGTTGATATATAGAACGCTTTTTAGTGTATCCGTAAAATGTGCTCTGGTTCATATAAAAACTGAATGGTGACAGACGACGACGCAGCAAAAGTAACTCATTAGTTGACGCGCAAACGCTACTTAGTTGATCGGCTTGCTCGGGGACGTAGGGACAGTTCATTTAGACAAATCAAATTAAATATTTTAGCAAGTAAACATAGAATAATTATTATTTTCTTAGTGCCATAAAATCTATTTTAGAAAGGTTTACAGATGATGCATAGGCCGGTACGGCGGTTTTAGCGTTTTATAATAAAAATGACATTGAAAATTTGAAAAAAGCAACCGGAGCACATGTTTATGACACGCGTTAGTGATTGACCACAGCTAATACATAGCGCACTAGAAGTAGTATATAGTTAGATAAATAATTACTTATATAAATGAAAATAAAAAGAAATCTTGAAATCTATACATAGAAATTAAATTTAAAAATTTAAATAATACTTTTTATTATTATATAAATAAGAAGCTTGTTCACACATTATAAAATCGTATTTAGAGTACATATAGTGTAATGAGACGGGATAACGAAATGAAACGACGATAGTGAGACTACGAGTGGTTTTTTTGTTGTAGGGTGGGCTTTTGCGGGTTCTCTGTGTTTACATGAGAAAGAAAAATGTATATTATATTCTTTTAGGTAAATTATTACTTCATTGCTATCAGTTTTTACACGAAAAACGAATTGGTATTTTTTTAATATAATAATTATTATTTTATACATATAACTTTATTATCACTGAAAAAAAATATATATTAATTTTGGAAATGAAGAATTTTATTTATTATTATATTGTATAAGATAAAACACGGCGAAGAGTTCCGCCACTCAAAAAAAACATTGTATCAGACTCAAGCGGAAAGCGGAGAACAGAGTGTCTTGACCCTTGACGTGTCTTCTTTGCTATGTGACACGTGTGAAGCATAAAAAATAACAATATAATATTTTAGTTTTTCTTAGAAATTTTAAACTTTTATGTAAACACAGAAACTACCTGTCAATACCAGTATTTTGATTGTTTATACGCCAAAGGCGAGTTTATTTACTGTTGTGATAAAAGTTGCAAGAACGTTGATTTAATGCTAACGAGTATTATATTTTTAGATTTAAGTAGAATTGTTTTAGCCATTCATAGTATTCATTGTTTATGCGGTAGCTTGCTTGTATAGTACAATACAGATGATATTTTGTTAATAATATGCTTTTTAATATTGTAATTTAAACAAATTGTTGTTTGTAATTTAATGTTTTTGTTTTATTTAATAATGTTTGATTTTTGAAGTGACAAAATATCAACTGTTTGTGTTATTATAATTTTAAATTTAAAGCCTGCCTACGTATAATATTGCATATCACTTAGATATTATGTATTTATAAAGGTTTTCATCGCGTTGTTTTATTGTTTTTGTTTTATTTATAAAACGCTAGCTAATTGTTTTTACGGTTATACTTAAATTGTTTCAATAGGGTTGTAAGTTTATATAATTATAAATGCCTTTTTTGTTTAGATGAAATGTTGAATCGATAATTGTTTTTTAATTTTAATTTTTAATTGTTGTTAGAAATATTGTTTGATTGTTTTTGTTTATTGTGCAATTTTGATTGTTTGCTGTTGTTTGTTTTTTTAACATTATGACCCTATTTTTATAATGAAAACTAGTAATGTTGCTTCAAACAATTTTTATATTGTAGCATATACGTATTTGATAGCAAATTTTTATGAGGTTATTTTTTAATATTTAAAATATAATGAAACTTAATTTGTATGCCATTGTAATCGTTATAAATTAGTTTTTTCTCTTAAGTGAAAGAGAGTGTAAAAAGTTGTTATGTACTGCCAGATTGAGGTTTTAACACCAAATTATGCGAGAATTTCGTCGATAAGGTTTGTATACTGTCATGGAACGATTTTACTTTCCTATATAAGAATGAATATAATTGCTAATTTGATCTTTTCCTGTTTCTTTTGCTATTATAAAACATTTGTTTAAGGAAATATCAAATTAGCGATTTATTTTATTGACCTATGAATTTGAATAGATTTCTATTCATATGTCGTATTTATTGCTAACCGGAAGTGGGTCGGTTGATTGGTATCGATTCTATCCGGATAGTTTTTATTGAAAATCGTTTCTCTTGCTTGAACTGAAATTAAAGTTACTAAAAGAAAATTATAAAAAAATATGAATTATCTAACATCTTTCGTCCTTTAATTGTATTTAATGGAATTTCGGTTTTTTATTTTTATTTAATTATACAAAAACATATTGTGCAATAAAGAAATTGGTGTAACAAATAATATTTTTGTAACGGATTTAGTTTTAATTTTTTTTTAATTTCATAGTATACGAGAAATTGCTTTTAGAATTGTTTTTTGTGAATTGTATTTTACATATACATAATATATAATATTACTTATTTTTGTTAAAGACATAAAATAATTGAAATATATTTCTTAAAAAATGTTTTTGCACTACAATTGTAAGAATGGAGTGATCTGGTTTATTTAAAATACAATTTTCTTTTCTAACAAACAACTAAAATAACAATAAATATGTTAAAAAGAACTAAAAAACAAACAACATATTAAAAAGTACAAAATACCAAATTCTATAAGGGTTATATAATATGCTTGGAACTCCAAATTATATAAGTATAAAGTAGAGAAGTTACTAGTAACCTCTGAAGAGTTCCACTGTTCAGGTCCTGACTCCATCAGACCAGACCAGCTCGATGATAACATACTAATGTATTGTCGTCAAATACAATTCTTTATAACTTATTACACAATTTTATCAGATATTATTTTATTTAATAAAAAAACTGCTGAATTATTTTTTTTTCTAATATCATTTGTTCATTTGTTTCGTGTTTTCGTATTATAATAAAATATATATCGATCACTCCAAAATACAATTCAGTTCTATCGCTCATTTGGTGCAAAATGACGTAATTGCACTTTTTAAGAAACAAGTAAAATATATCATCAATGTATGGGAAATGACTTTACAAAATTTCATAGATTTTTTCGGCAAGTGCAAATACGTCAAAGGAACGATATATTCGTTGTGTACTTACTTATAAATAATATTATTTTTTTATTTGAAAGCGTTGTTGAAATTTTTAACAGAACGTTGGGCATCAACTACGAAACGCTAGTCTGTACTTCGACAAAAAATAATCTTCCTTTGTAATTATTATAATCTATAAACACTACAAAATTGTGATTTAAAGCAATTTAAAATATTACTGCTGATTAAATAGTTTTGTGTTTGATTTTTTCTCCTGCCATTCGTCTCCTTTTACTTAGGTACATAGATATTTTGAATTATTATAATTTTTCATCTAATATACAAGTAATTTTTCCATTATAATAAAAAAAAATGGAGTGAACTAAACTTAGTGGTTATGAGTTCAATTCCTACACGAATGAGTTATTTTTTTCGCTCTGTAACTCAACATGCTATTTTATTAAAAATTGACCGGTACGTAGGGTCTTAACTCTATGTTCTCTCTGTCTACCCTGCTATATACGGGGTAAAGAATAAACTATTTTTTTTAATATGAATTCTATTATTGAAATTTAACAATGATTTCAAAATGAGAAGACTTCTCAAGTTGTTTTCAGTCGCAATAAAATTATAGAAAAAATGTAAAGATAATGTCTCAAAAATTGGGTGGTGCACGATGAACGGAATTTCTACGCTAAATGTGAAATAGTGTTTAGCTCTTTAGCTATACAAGATAAGAAATAGTACGCAAGATTTATTGTCTTCTACAATCACGTTTTTGCTATACCTCCCCCTTATCCAAAAACCTTCCAATAATTTATTCTTATCCTACAGGTACAATAAGATTAGATAAGGCATTATCTTTGAGTAGACAGGGTAAAGGAATGGAATCTTTAATAATTTCAACACACTTCAATTTCAATTTCTGAATTCGAGACATTAAGTGTTGAGTGTCTGAACTCACCTTCGCGTTTTGTATACCAGAGAGGGAAAATGATTATACAATCCCCCGACTGGGATCACCTGTAGGTTGTTACATCTCTTTTTTCTTATATAATTTCAATCAGGTATCAGTAAAATGACAACTAAAAATACTTTCAAATTATACTTAAGACACTCCGTTCCCTCCCCCTTTGACAGTCACCGAGGAAAGAAAAATATGAAATGTTTCATTTCATTTGTCGAGTGATAATCGAACCCAAAACCTATCGTGTTTACAGGCACACGTTTTTACCTCTGTGCCGCGAGGGCCTCATACAGGTATATAATAATTAATTACAGCTATTTGCATCCACCTCACTATACAATCGTTTGTCATTACATATTAGATACGTGATCGGTGGGAGATATTGAGTCTTGCAGATTACTCCAGGTAATGGCAACATTAATATGCTACAAGCACGCACGCATTAGAAATGGTCATTAATTAATTGGTTTATCTTTTATGTACATATATTTAAATATTATATATGTATTGGTGTTAATTGGAATTGACTTAATATTAGGTTACTAGGTTCCCTCTGCCTACTCTGCTATGTGTGGAATACCGTGAAACTAAAAAAAATCCAAATATTAGGTATTGTGTGTTCGATTTCCAATCGGGGGTATTAATTTAATTCTTAATTGAATATTTAACTGTATTTAAATATCAATTTCGATATATACCTTATTGGTAAATTATTTTTTATATATATAGACTAGATAATATGATTCCCAGTTAGTAATAATTAAAAACTAAAATTTCTATAAAATACAATTTATTATTAAAAAATCTATTAAATTAACATAATTTACTGGGTAATATAATCAATCGTAGACAGGTTTCATCGGAGAAATCCTATACGGCGCTTGTAAAACCGCAGGCAGTTGCACTTTACTTGGTACTTGCATAGGACTGTTATAGAAATAGTTTGCTTGACTGGAACTTGGCAGACGAAGGATTTGAGGCGTTAAAGGCACTATCGGCCTAGCTGCAGCTTCTGTGAAGTATTTCTCGTGAACATCCAACCATCTTTGTACCTAAAATAATTTAAATTATTTGAGCATCTAGAAATTAGTATCTAGAAATATTTACCAAGGTTTTCTCCTGGCCTTCAGTAGATTTAATTTTTTGCATGAAATTTAAATATTTTAATATGTACTCAGTTTTGTGTTTATATTGAAGTTTTATAATAATTGTTTTCAGATTCAAAAACAAAGAATGCAATTAAGTAAAAAATTGGTAATTTTTTTTTTATTTTTCAACATTAAATTTTGTTTGTAAAAACGCTGGGAGAGAGAGCACCAGAATATTCTGAGGTGATCACGATATCAATTCAGATAGATATTGGGGACAATAAATTTCTCCAAAATGTATTATCCTTGACAAAAAATATCCGAAACTAACGAATAATCCGTTCAAATATTGTATACGTAACCGAAGCCGAAAGCTAAATAATGTTCTTCTTATATCTGTATCCACAATCTCTCTATTAAATATAAATAAAAAGTATTAGTTAAAAAAATTACAGTTATAAAAAAAATATTAGTATTTTATGTTCTATAAACTTCTATATAAGCTCTATAGGAGAGTATTACAAGCGTTATTTGCAAATCTTGAAGATACAAAAAAG
>JAKRZM010001260.1:455676-465930 GCA_036379175.1 Heliconius cydno galanthus
ATTTCATAGATTTTTTCGGCAAGTGCAAATACGTCAAAGGAACGATATATTCGTTGTGTACTTACTTATAAATAATATTATTTTTTTATTTGAAAGCGTTGTTGAAATTTTTAACAGAACGTTGGGCATCAACTACGAAACGCTAGTCTGTACTTCGACAAAAAATAATCTTCCTTTGTAATTATTATAATCTATAAACACTACAAAATTGTGATTTAAAGCAATTTAAAATATTACTGCTGATTAAATAGTTTTGTGTTTGATTTTTTCTCCTGCCATTACTCTCCTTTTATGTAGGTACATAGATATTTTGAATTATTATAATTATTCATCTAATATACAAGTGATTTTAACATTATAATAAAAAATAAATAGAGGCTGTCAAGGCACTTCGATACAATGTCTGACTGTAAACTCAGTGGTTATGTGTTCAATTCCCACACGAATGAGTTCGTGAACTCTATGTTCTCTCTGTCTACCCTGCTATATGCGGGGTACTGTGTGAACTATTTTTTTTATATGAATTCTTCTGAAATCACGAAATTTAACAATGATTTTAAAATGAGAAGACTTCTCAAGTTGTTTTCAGACGCAATAAAATTATAGTAAAATGTAAAGATAATGTCTCGAAAATTGGGTGCACGATGAACGGAATTTCTACGCTAAATGTGTTTAGCTCTTTAGTTACACAAAATACTAAATAGTAGATAAGTACGCAAGATTTATTGTCTTCTACGTTGACGTTTTTGCTATACTTCCCCCTTATCCAAAAACCTCCCAATAATTTATTCCTATCCTACAGGTACAATAAGATTAGATAATACATCCTTGAGTAGATAGGGTAAAGGAATGGAATCTTTAATAATTTCAACACACTTCATTTTCCAATTTCTAAATTCGAGACATTAAGAGTGTCTGAACTCACCTTCGCGTTTTGTATACCAGAGAGGGAAAATGATTATACAATCCCCCGACTGGGATCAAACCTGTTGGTTCTTACATTTCTATTTTCTTACATAATATATCAGGTTTCAGTAAAATGACAAATAAAAATACTTCCAAATTATACTTAACATTCCGTTACGTTTTCGTTACGTTCCGTTACTTCCCCTTTGACAGTGAACGCGCTTTCCCTTGTTACCAAACCGAGGAAATGAAAATATTAAATGTTTCATTTCGTCGAGCGATAATCGAACACAGAACCTATCGTGTTTACAGGCACACATTTTTACCTCTGTGCCGCGAGGGCCTCATACAGATATATAATAATTAATTACAGCTATTTGCTTCCACCTCACTATACAATCGTTTGTCATTACATATTAGATACGTGATCGGTGGGAGATATTGAGTCTTGCAGATTACTCCAGGTAATGGCAACATTAATATGCTACAAGCACGCACGCATTAGAAATGGTCATTAATTAATTGGTTTATCTTTTATGTATATATATTCAAATATTATATATGTATTGGTGTTAATTGGAATTGACTTAATATTAGGTTAATAGGTTCCCTCTGCCTACCCTGCTGTATATATGTGTGGAATACAGTGTGAAACTAAAAAAAAACCAAATATTAGGTATTGTGTGTTCGATTTCCAATCGGGGGTATTAATTTTATACTTAATTGAATATTTAACTGTATTTAAATATCTATTTCGTCATATACCTTAGTGGTAAATTATTTTTTATATATAGACTAAATAATATGATTTCCAGTTAGGAATAATTAAAAACTAAAATTTCTATAAAATATAGTTTATTATCAAAAAATCTATTAAATTAACATAATTTACTGGGTAATATAATCAATCGTAGACAGGTTTCATCGGAGAAATCCTATACGGCGCTTGTAAAACCGCAGGCAGTTGCACTTTACTTGAGAGTTGCATAGGACTGTTATAGAAATAGTTTGCTTGACTGGAACTTGGCAGGCGAAGGATTTGAGGCGTCAAAGGCACTATCGGCCTAGCTGCTGCCTCTGTGAAGTATTTCTCGTGAACATCCAACCATCTTTGTACCTAAAATAATTTAAATTATTTGAGCATCTAGCAATGAATATTTAAAAATATTTAAAGGGTTCCCTCCTGGCCTTCAGTAGGAGGGAACCCTGTATATTTTAATATGCACTCAGTTTTGTGTTTATATTGAAGTTTTATAATAATTGTTTTAAGATTCAAAAACAAAGAATGCAATTAAGTAAAAAATTGGTTATTTTTTTTTATTTTTAAACATTAAATTTTGTTTATAAAAACGCTGGGAGAGAGAGCACCAGAATATTCTGAGGTGATCATGATATCAATTCAGATAGATATTGGGCCAATAAATTTCTCAAAAATGTATAATCGTTGACTAAAATTATCCGAAAGTAACGAATAATCCGTTAAAATTTTATATACGTAACCGAAACCGAAAGCTAAATAATGATATTCTTATATCTGTATCCATAATCTCTCTATTAAATATAAATAAAAAGTATTAGTTAAAAAAATTACAGTTATAAAAAAAATATTAGTATTTTATGTTCTATAAACTTCTATATAAGCACTATAGGAGAGTATTACAAGCGTTATTTGCAAATCTTGAAGATACAAAAAAGCGCTCGTCACCGCGATTATTGCATTCTTCGTTGAAATGAAACGGCGATGTTTTAGAATTTGCAGGCATCTAAAGCTTTAAGCGATTTTTATTGAAAATCTTAGAAGCTATTAAATAAATAACAAACTAAAATGCACTTAAAGGGCGATTTTCTTGATATTTTACTACTGAGCGTTAAATATTCAAATTCAAATTCAAATTCAAAATATTCCTTATTCAAATAAACTATAAAAGCACTTTGGAATCGTCGAATGTTCATGTCAACAAAAAGTTACCACCGGTTCGGAAGGCAGTTCTGCTGCCTGGTATAATATAAGTCAATGGTATATTTTACTATTACATTAGCTGGCAGCTATCCTGCCTGACATTCAATAGACATTAATTCCATACATGTTTATCCTCTAAATATTCTTGAACAGTGTAATAAGCTTTACTTGTTACAATTTTTTTTACAGATATTTTAAATTTTGGTAGTATAATAAATAAATTAAACTAAGTTTAATAAAATAAATTAAGATATCTTATGGCTCTATTGGCTACGGTTTCAAAGTGAGTATGAGATCTATAAACAAGATTCAAATTTCAATAGAAATACAGTAAACTAATTAAGTAAATCTTTATTTTATATATAAACATTTACTTAATTTTGCTCTAACGATGGTATTAGGTTTCACGAAGAAGTCGTAGCAGAAAAAATCTATTGTGAAGAAGAGAATCAGAATTTGAAAATCAGAATTTGCTTGTACAGTGACGGAATTCAATCAAATAATTTATTTCCACAAGTAAGAAACGAACCCATAACCATCATGTTTTCTGTCAGGAATATCACAATGCGCCATAAAGGTCTTAGATATTAAAAGATTAAAATTAACTTACGTATTGGCATCGACAAACTGGTGTGCACTCTTGAGCGAATGGCATTATGTACAAATTATATAACAATGTAATTCAACTAATTTTCACAAAGAGTTATATATTATAACTCTAAGTTATAATATATAACTAGAACTATTTTTCACTAAACTCACAACCTGATGAAAATTTTAAAAGTTTACTTATTATTTGTGTCAAAATTCTCATTAACTTGTAAGGTCTGGTCACTGTCACTCCTTTCTTTACTTTGAACTATTATTTTATATTACTTCTATTAATAAATACTCTTTAGTAAATATTAACTCATTTACTAACAACTTTAAGCCTTAATTAGTTAATGATTATGGGTGTCAGTCAATTAGTGAAATTATTAATATTGTCTTAGCTTTTTGTTTTTAAGCTATGGTTTTTAAAAATAAGATGTTTTTGTATTTCTAACGACTTATCTTTTGTTCTTTAATAATTAGTAAAATAATTAACAAAAGTAGTTTTAATTCTATTGGATTTATATAGATATTTAACTCAGAAAGTTAATGAAGTACTGAGAAAAGCTACATCAATATTTACACAAAATGTTATAAAAAATCTATTAGTATTTTGATTTTTTTAACTTCACGCTGTACCTCGCATATAGCAGGATAGGCAGAGGGAACCTAGGCACCTAGTATTAAGGCACCCAGTTCCCATTTTAACACTTTCTATTCCCCACTTTCCACTCCACTTTTCCCGAATTCTTGACGTGTTAAGTGGCGGAACTGAACGCCACGTTTTGCTTAGCTTAGCTTAGCGTGGAAATATTAAATATAACATTTCCCCGAGTGGGAATCGAACCGACAACCGTCGCGTTTACAGTCACAGCCTTGTGCCACCGTTCTACGACGGCCTCAATTATTTATTTAGCCAAATAATGAATATCAACGAAATAATTTTACTCTAAATCAATTTTAATCTTGTCACCGTTTCATTAATTTAGCGTATAATGTAGATAACAAAAAAAATCCTTCATATTTTTACCCATTTTATAACTGGTCACTGAAGTGCTTTACACTGGCGTCCTTTTATCAATGATTTGGGACTGTTTTTAACGATATAGCAATATTTTACGGTGTGAAGTATAATTTAGTATCGTTTTACGATCAATTTTTTTAAATAAAATGCTAATAATTTGTTTAATCATTTATCGTATTTACCCTTTATTTACCATACTGCTCGACGAAAAGGAAGGTAATGTGTTTATCAGATTGTGTATATGTTTGTTTCTATGTGACTTTGTAGACCGATACCGTGTACCGTTTGTAGAGACGTAATAGTATTGACGGGTGTTGATGATTGTTAAGTCAATCAATCTAATGTTGCGTTGCGGAACACAACGCCGCTCCGCCAAACTCATAACTTGTCGCATTTATATTATTTCATTACAGTCGTAATGCAGTGGCAAGTTAGAATGTAAGCACGACGTCGTACATTCGATTCCATGTGGGATAATGAATTATTTCCATTTCTTCGCTTTGATAACAAGGCGAAAGCTTAGAGTCCCACCTCTCTTCTCTCTCTTCTCACACAATGATATACGTACAAAGTGAAGCATACAATAAAAAATGTAAAAATCATGCATTTAAAAGCAAATTTTCATTCATTTCTGCGCGATGAAGTAACGCTGTTACGTATAATTGTATTTTCACGGCTCTATTTAAACTTTAATTCCAGTTAGGTACGCGAAACTTTGTTCTGCAGTCGTGAACTTTGTCTCTACTACACTACTAGAGTACTTTTGTTAAAGTAATTACTTATTTGTACTAAAATAATAATTTAATTTAAGATATTTCGATATATTATATATTTGATAAATAACATATTAATATTAATGATGAATGGATTCTTAATAATAAGAAGATACAGTTAAGATTAATTTAGAAATATTCATATTATTTTTATATCTCTCAAGACACCTGTTCCTTCCTAACTTTCCTCTTTTCGAAACGTAAAGTGGCGTATTTCAAGGTTTGTCTAAAAAGACAGTGAGTTCGATTCGCTTGGAGAAATAATAATTTTAATTTCTTCGCTCTAGTCCACAATCACCGCTACTAGACAGTATTAAAATCTTTAATAAAATATAGATATTATTCTCAATAAGAGTAAAATTTATCTTTCAATATTAGAATTGAAGTTCGCAGCTTCATTTTAAACTTGCTGTCTCTTTGGTCACGTCGTCATGGTTACTGCACGTCTTGGAATGTATGGTGTAAGTTTGGAAAATTATTGTAATAAACGAGTACGCTCCTGTATTATAAAATTCCTGAGATGCGACGGTTTGGGGTTCAAATCCCACTCACGGACATGAATTATTTTTATGTACCTTCTCTGATAGACAAGTCTTGGGGCAGAGGCACAAACGCGACTGGCTGTGGGATCGATCCCCATTCGAGGAAATTAAATATTAATAAGAATATATATTTCCATTTCTTCGCTCTGGTTAAAGCGCGGTGTTAAGTTTCGCCACTCAACACGCAATGCCTCCTAAATTCAGCGGAAAGTCGGAATCGGTATATCTTAACAATAGGTTCCGTCTGCTTATAAGACTGCTGTGTGCGGGTTACAGCGTGAAGCTGATTTGATAGACAATCTTTGAAGTTAAGTTCCAATATGCAGAGATTTTATTTTTTTTAACACTAGAGTAAACCGCCTGTTTATCCTACTTTATGCGTGATAAAGCGGGAATGTGTTTTTGTATGTAATTTACTTAAAAAAGTTAAAATCGCTAAACTCTTATACTTTATCCATATTTCTAAGAGAGCTTTAGACACAAAACTAGTGTAAAGTTTCAAATGACTTCGTTGTTTTTCTAAGCTTTAACGTCTAAGGTTGTTATTTTTTTACTTAGTTTTTTTTTTCAGTAATTTGTATTAATTTTTACGCAAGTATCTGTCATTATTGGGAAGATTGTAACTACGATGGACAACGGGGAACGTCACAATAACACAATTTCTCTAGAATGGATGGTGGTGGTGGATTTTGCATTGAGTTTCATGTTTGCCAATCAAGATTTTTAATCAACTATCGGTGTTAAGTTCAACCACTTAATATATCTTCGAAATAGAGCGGAAAGTTGTCTTTACAATCTATACCTCTATACCTATATTATAAATTCAAAAGTAACTCTGTCTGTCTGTCTGTCTGTCTGTTTGTCTTTTACGCAATCAGGGTCAAACCGCTAATTTAATTGTGATAAAATACTCATATAGAGATACTTGAGGGTCTCGGGATGAACATAGGATACTTTTTTTTCTCATATTTGTAATATTTTCGATATATACCAATATATTAAAATACTTATTAATTTGACATGCAATTTATTCCGCCATGTTAATAACAACTGTCGCTAGGCAACGATTTGCAAAATTTTTGTTATTAGAAAACGTCACCCAAAATGAGCTTGCTTAACGCATCTCTCTATGGAAAACTGAATATAATTTCAAAAATATATTTAATAAATATTCGTATAGTTCAAGCGGGCGGGCACGCGGCTACGCGTTCGGGTCACTAGTATTATAATATGTACATTAAGTAAAAACTTATCTATGCAAATTTAATTAGATTTTTTTAAAATTCTATACAAATATATTAAGTTGTCTAATTCGATCACTTTTGTTAGCTTCACGGTGTATCTCGCATATAGCAAGTTAGGCCAGGACCAGAGAACCTAGTGTTAAGACACTCCGCTCAATTCATTCTCCCGAATAGGAATCGAATCCACAATCATCGCATTTACAACATCTCACCATAACCTTATAACGAATACATTTTGATTCAAATTAAAAACTTCACAGCTTCATTTGACTAAGGTGTAAAAAAATTCAATTTGCAATAAAAAATCCGCTCTAATTAACCTCGAGGGACCTTTCAAAGCGTTTTCTTTAATAAGGTGTCGACAAATGTTTTATGACCTCACTGTGATATATATCTATATTGCTTTTTTAGCAGAGTACCTGTAGAGATCTAGTGTTAAAACACTCCGTTCTTAGGTTTACGGCCGGCTTTTAGATATTGCGTTATTAAAAAATAAAAATCTTATTTTAGCTTCACACTGCACATAGTAAGGGCAGAAGGAACCTGGGACCATTGTGTAAAACAACTCCGTTTCCGTTGAGTTACTTCCGTTGGGCTAATTCTCGAGGCACTGCTAAGTGGCGAAACATGGTCTTCTATTATGATAATTTTAACAGTTTGATCTATATTTGTCAAGTATTAGCTTACCTACAGCTTTATCACCGAAGTCAAATGGGAATAAGTAATACTATGTCTTGAATATTTTCCTATTTCCAAGTGGCATGGCTCACCTGGACATCTTTATATGGTTTCTAATAAAGCATTCGAGAGACAACGAAGAAGCACAAGCGTGTAATCCTGGGACTTCAAGAGGAACTGAAATATTTATTATTTTCATTTCTTCGGTCTGGTGTCGAAACCAAAATGTAAATAATAACTTTAGAATATATGTTATATTGAAACACATTAAAGTAAATTACTGATAGACTTCTTAAATAACTGATTAAATAAATAAATAAATTAGCAGAAATTATGGACGTTATTAAAACAAATTCCTATTTGCTGATTAAATCTCGAGTGCCCTACAGAGCGATCTCGCTCCTACTAATTAAAAACTCTTCTCAAGGCTTATTACCTTCCTTTTACAAGCTATTACACTTTTTTTTAATTTATTACTCGAGCTCAATTAACCAAAGTTGTATAAAAAATATGTTAAGTGCGAGTCGAACACGCCGTTTGAGGGGTCCGTATTTATTTCAGGATTATAAGTCAAAGGGAAAGAAATATGAAAGAAAATTTTCAGCTTTAAAAATGTTGTACATATTGCAATTGAGTATTTAAAATGTTTGTCGGGTTGTCTATTTGTCTGTTTGTTTGTGCACGTTAATTCAACGATTAATAATATGTTTTTAAAGACTTCAACGATTTAAAATATAGTTTTTACTATATTATTTTGGCATATCTCTCTTAACATTAATATAAGTAATTGATTTATTTCTATTGCCTTAAGAATAAAAAATATTTTTTTTAGAACGGATTCCTATCTTAACACTAGGTTTCCAGGTTCTATCTACCTTATCTGCTATGTGCAAATAGGATTTTTTTTCAGCATCACGCTGTATCCTGCACACAAGGATACAGCGTGCAACTATACTGCAAGGTAGGCAGAGGGAACCTAGTGTTAGGACACTCCGCTCCCCACTTTCCGCCGACTTCTGGAGACATTGCGTATTGAGTGGCGGAACTCAACGCCGCCCTTTGCCTAGACGCCACAGTGAATTCAGTCTTCTATGTAGACACAAAGTAAAAAAAATACCTCAAGACATTATAATCAAAGTAAAAATATTTTTTTATAATACCTTCTATATAGAAAGGTCAAACAAAGTTCAATGCAGGTACTTCTTTGTTTACTCGCAAGGTTGATTGAGCACCGAATATATTATAATGAGCGTCAGCATCCGCCGATCATAGAATGAATAATATAGCAAAGTTGAACTGCGATATCAGTATAGGTGGAGAGGCGGCTCTAAATAATATGCGTATTATGTTATTTGTAAAAACAGAAGGATAAAATTTCTGGGGATTTTATTTCATCATCATCATCATCATCATCATCATCAGCCTGTCCTGCCCGCCACTTTGCGAATATCCGATTTTATTTAACGAACGACTTTTGGCACCCTATTTTAATGTAGAATATTTTATGATATTTAAAATGTAAGTCATGAAATAATTTAATTAGCCCATCTACCTTGGACGCATACGCAAGCCAGGAGGGCAACGTTATCTAATTTCTAATGATTATTTAGCGAGTCAAATTTTGTAAGAGGAAAATAATAAGAATATTGACGTGAATGAACACTGATACCGATATTGGATAAGCGTCTAAATGTAGATCTGTATGATATTTATTGTAATTGTATATATTATCCAAAATATAAAATACTTAGTAACCTGTGGCCCGATTCAAATTACAATAAAAATCTATAAAAACATGTTAATTTGTAATTTTAAATTATGACACGAAAAAAAAACATAGAAAAACAACTTTAAATCCAGTTCCCTGGCCTACAACATTAGCCGGAACAATATACAACTCAAATTGAGCGTAAAAGACATACGTTGAAAGAATGAGCAAACAAAAGAGAATTAGATTAGGAACTTGGCGTAACTCGCATACAGTTGCGCCAAGCTTTAGTATATATATCTACTCATGCATACATACATACATACACCCGACATAGGAATACGCACAACTTTTGATAATAACACTGTTCTGTTACAGAAGTTCCTATATTTTATTTGCCATTTTATATAATATTCGTGGCACGGAATGTTTGTGAATAAATTTTATATGATCATTGATCTCATTACGTTCTGAGATGTTTTAGCGTATTTTTGTTTGAATTTCTCCAAATAAGGATATGTTAAAATATATTTTCAGTAACTTGGAATGTTCGAATGGAATTTATAGCTTAATTGACATAATTATCCATACCTGTATTATAAATTGGATTGGATATATACCAATATATTAAAATACTTATTAATTTGACATGCAATTTATTCCGCCATATTAATAACAACCGTCGGTATGCCACCGTTGCTAAGCAACGATTTGTAAAGTTTGTTGTTAGAAAACGTCACCCAAAAAGAGCTTGCTTGACGCATCTCTCTATTGAAAATTGAAATTATATTTAATAAATATTGGTATAGTTCAAGCGGGCGTAGCCGC
>JAKRZM010001260.1:466010-570037 GCA_036379175.1 Heliconius cydno galanthus
ATTAAGCTTTCCATATTGTGGTTAATTTAAAATGGATTTGCAACAGAAACTATTTTTGAACATTTTGTCAAACGAGTGTGGATTAGGATTAGTTAGGCTTGTTAATTGGAATATAGAGGATCAGTTATTCCCACATAGATGTTTGGTAGAATTACAAAAGACGAAATATAGTGACAAGATATTCTGCTTTCCACATTGCGCCTTAATTTAAAATGACTAGGTACTATACTCAATGAGTAGATGAAAGCTTAGGTCCATATTTATGGATCGCTTCCGTTTTTGTATTTTAGAAAGTTTATTTGTTTCCCCTGAGAATTTATTTAATAGGCTGTTATCAGGTTTACACTCTTAGTCGACGATAATTTCTAACTCATCCCCGTGGGAATCGAACCCCCCACCTGTTACTTTTTTTGCGTCACTCTGTATTCCGCACACAGCAGGGTAGGCAGAGGGAACCAAGTGTTAAAACACTGTTCCTCGTTTTTCGTCGAATTCTGGAATTGCTGCATGTTGACTTGTTGAGTGCCACAACACACCATGCCACAACCTGCCATGACTGGTCTGGTTTAATTAATATTAACATTAATTATAACAATGTTTAACCCGCAAAGTAAATAAATAATAGAATACGTGATTGTTAATTCAGATTAACTCATCATCGTGAACTTAATTTCCCCAGCGTTAAACTTTGCAACGTCAACGGCTGGGCGTCCTCGGATGACCCATCGGAAGTTTGGTCATATTGTTAAGGTTCTTCCCCCGGGGAATGGTTTTCAATGGACTCTGTGAGCCGCAAAGCCTTGTTTGAATTTAATATTGTATTTAAATATTTGATTTCTGTGTATATTTTTTTATTATGTTTTTTTTTTTATTTTTTTTTTTATATTGTTGTTGTGTTATATTGTGACAACGTGATTAATTTTTAATCATTCATTACGTCAAAATGATAAATTTGCAATTTAAAATAGGTAAAAATTGGGATGAAGTCGTATTTTAATAACATTTCATGGCATTGCAATTCTTGATCCATTGCGTGTTGAGTGGCGTAACTTAATGCCGCACTTTGTCTCCTTACTAGATGGTCTCTAGCGACACTTTTCTTTTAACTCTTCAGCTTTATAATATTAGTATAGAAGTATAGGTAATAAAATTACTTTTGCCATTATACATCCGCACGACGTTAAGAAGACCTAAGCAACCTGACTCTCTACAGAATTTTACATTTAGATATTTTAATTAAATTCAATATGCCTAGCAATTTACTTAATTTAATGGTGTTTAACATAATGGAAAAGATTTGGTATATTCACCTTTTTTGCTTAAATAAGGTACACAAGAGGGAAGCTAATGTTAAAATATTCCGTTTCACTTTTTCGTTCAATTTTAGCGTTGTTATATTTTTCAAGACTTCCGCCAGTGCATAATGTCGTTCTTTTCTCAAGTAGAGCGGAGAGATGAGCATAATTTAAATATCTCCTAAATGGGAAACGAATCTACAGCCTCACCAAAGTATATATGAAGAATTACATTAACATTAAACTAAAAGAAATAAAACTAAATATATATACAGTAAATATAATTGAAGGTAACCACAGTTGCAACATAAGAGGCCGTAGGCGACGCTAGACGCTAATATAGACAGACAGGCTTTTAAGCGTAGAGAAAAGCTCTCTAGGAAGCGATGGGAAAAACGTTTGCGTGTGACTTTACTATTGAAATGCAATTTATAATTTCTATTCTAGTTTATATATAGGTTCAAACTGAAGACTTTCGACTATTCAAAATGCAACTAATTGGTTCTATGAGTCACCACTTAACAGGCAATATCACCAGAATTTGGCGGAAAGTGGCAAACGGAAGTGTTTTAACACTAGGTTCTCAGGTTCCCTCCTCTTTGGCGTGAAGCTAAAAAAACATGTCTAAAATAGTGTTAAAATGGAGAGCGGAGTCTTTGAAAAATTTACTTAGGCTACCCCACTTATAATAAAAATCAAAATAATAATGTGAATCCCGTACATTGCAGTATAAGGTTGGATATCTCCCAACTCTCTACCGATATTCGGGAAATTTCATGTTGAATTCTACATCGCACGTACAGGTACGACGATCCTCAAAGATATTTTCAAGTTTGTATAATTGTTGAATTGGAAACGCTTCGAAATAAACAGGTGTACCTATGTAGGTATAGGTAATATATGTATGTACATATATTTATAGTTTTTAATTGTAAAATTTATATAGGAACAACATTTGCGATATTATTCTATGAACGAAAAAAAAACACACTCACTAAAAAAACCCTAGGTTTTTCTTTGGTTAAAAAGAAATACAAGAGTACCTTAAAATCATATTTCTCCGGAATCATACAGTATTCAGTATATTCGCTGGAGTCATCAATGCTGTAACGCCAACCTCACGTCCTGGCGTCGTCAGGAAATGTATGCGGGCTACCAAAATTTAAGCGCGTGGTTATTATTGAATAAAAGAAACGTGACCTGAAACTGTACGGCTATCACGTTTTTCGATCAGCTGTAAATTATGCAGTTTTGGAGTTACACATTAATAATATTTTTTATAAGTAGGAATATTTCAGTGATATCAAGTTTTGAAAATAGAGAATGATGAACATTCTTGCCTAAAATATGAGAATAAGTGTATGCTAGATATATCTAACTGTAGGTTCGATTCCCACTCGGGGGAATAAGTTATTTTTATTTTCTTTCTTTTGGTAACAAGAAACAGTGCGATGTTGAGTTAGGTATGCAATTCAACATGTAGTGTCTTGAAAACTGATGGGAACTTGAGTGGAGAATGGAGTACCAATATCAGGTTCCTTTTGCTTACCATGCTATGCTAAGATTGTTGTTGACATAAATAATTTGTAGTAAAAGCACACTATATTAAAATACAAGTATTTTTAGTTATTATATTATATTATATTGGCAGACAGTCCGAATATCCAATGCTTCGGACAAAAATTTTTGCATGTAAGTAATCCTATTTCACACTCTGTTACCGAACAGATGGTCCCAATTTACTGGTTGACCAGCTTCGGTAAGAATTATGAACTAGAAAAAAATGTTAGAATTTTTTTACATATGAAGAAAGGTGCTTCGCATTTTTTGGGTTTTGATTTTGTGGAACTGCAGGAAAATTTTTAAAGCATATATATGTGTCGATTAAATTTAGCGTCTGGGTGTAAGCGCTACGGTTGTGAGTTCGATTCCCATTAGGATGAAATAATAATATTCATTTTCTCACTCACTAAGACCGAGCGTGGCGTTGAATTCTGCCAATACAGAATATATAAAAAATTGGATGATGTGTGGAGACCGCAGTGTTTTAACACTAGATATTCTCTTAAGAACAACGTAAAAGCTTGTGAAGGTGTTTTATTCAAATAGTGATATATTGTTTTTAAATATAAAAGCCATATAATATATACTCGTATAAATTAAAAGTCCCCGCGAAGTATTTGAATCGTCAACTTTCGTCAATCTTATACAAAACAGCTAAAGATGTAACGGCTAAAGGGTAAGTTCCCGACTACGATAAATAAACGTTATGTATGTAAATTATTCTATTTGCATGTAGTATTAAATTTTAGTATCAGATGTCTTATCAGTGTAAACTAATTATCATATTAATAGAATAATTTGCTATAGTTGGATTTATAATATTAAATTGTATATTAAGAAATTATACAAATTGATACTTTATATCCCTTTATTTAGGTTCTTTCTACCTTCCCTGCTATATGCGGGATATATCTTCGTGCTGTATCCCGCACATAAAGAGGGAACCAGGAAACTTAGAGTTAAGACATTTCATTTCCTATCAAGACATTCCGTTCCTCGCATTCTGTCTGAATTCGAGACATGACGTATTATTTTGTAGTTGAACTCAACAGCGTGCTTTGTCTTGCCAGAGCGGAAAAATAAAATCAATTCTTCTAAAGATAATCAAACCCATGGCTTTCATTTTTTAAACTGGCTGACGCACTACACTATAGTGGTCTTTGTATTAATTAATTACATATTAATAGATCCTTTTTATTTCTATAAATTTCTGAAGTAACGTAGAGAAAACTGTAGTGTTATAATATAGATTTTAAGATTACATTTTGACTCTCACTTATAACTTTCTGTACTAAGAATGAAAATTAACATAATGTAAGTAAAAAAAAGTCCTTATAAAATAAAATAAAATAAACCTGATAAAAGAACCATTGTGATAAATTAAAATATATATATATAAACCTTTCAGAATTAATTAAAAAAATGGCGTGTTAATTACAATTAACATTGTTCTTTATGCTGGCAACTCCGGTTTCATTTGGCCTTTAGGGACCCTCGTTGAAATATGAGTATTTTACTGCTTATACCTACTGCTGTAGAAAGTTTTCACGTAAAGCGTCTATGCGAGTAAAGTTTAACCCGATTGCTATTTTAGTATGTCAAGCATGTCACAATTTTGATTAAATTTAACGATTTTCATAGAGTTTTAGTTCGTAATCCTGTTTTAAGTTACGTGGTTATGATGTGCTAGGTTTAGTGAATATATTTCCTTTAAAGTATAAGCTTTAATTAAATCTTTATTTTTCGGTTCACGCTGTTATGCAGGATGCACTTGAAATGTTGTGCAGAAGGAACCTGGGTATCTAGAGTTAGACATTTAGTTACCATTAAGACACTTCCTAAGATTATTCCACTTTTCGCCCAATTCTGGAGGTATTGGTTGTAGAGTGGCGTATTTCTATTTCTTCGCTCTGGTGTCAAGGCAAAGCGCGGCGTTGAGTTCCGCCACTCAACTCACAATGCCTCCAAATTCTTTACTTTATGCTTATTTAAATATACTCGTATTATTGAAATAATAGTATTAGATACCCTGCTATTGCGAGATATACACTGTATTTCGCACATATCAGGGTAGGTAGAGGAATTTTAGTGTTAAAATATTTTCTATTAAGATATTTCTGTTCCCCAATTTCCGTTGAATTATTGGTCTCTTTATTTCATTAATCATTTTCAATCCACAATACTCATATTTAATTATTTATATAAAGCCAGGAAATATATTAAAATAAAGAAAAAAAGTAAATATATCGAAGCCACGCCATTGGTATAATGAGGGCCCTGCATAATGTGACAGTACGTTTTATTATGATCAGACAGTGTAGGTGTAGGCGTCAGGCATCAATGTTCCTTGTTCCTTATCTTATTGTTATTCATATATGCATTTTATATAAATAAAAAAATAGATTTATGCTTGTTCTCGTATACCTAGCAGGAGGGAAAATGCTTTCGGTCTTTCCACCCAAATTTTCCAAATATTATGAATTGAGACGCGGAATTCAACGCCGCGATTTGCCTTGTTATGCAAATATGAGGAAATGAAAGAGTTTATACAGAATTCGATTATTGCTTTAATATAGCGCTACCNGCCTCCAAATTCTTTACTTTATGCTTATTTATATATACTCCTACCTATTGTTGAAATAATAGCGAGATATACATACAGAGGTAGGTAGAGGAATCCTAGTGTTAAGATATTTTCTATTAAGATATTTCTGTTCCCCAGTTTCCGTTGAATTATTGGTTCTCATGGTCTTGACTAGAGAATCTAATTCACGACCATCATGCTACAGTCACACGCCGCCTTGCTTGCACTATGTCTACATATCATTAATAATTCTCAATCTACAATATTTAAATTTAATTATTTATATAAAACCAGGAAATATATTAAAATAAAGAAAAAAAAGTAAATATATCGAAGCCACGCCATTGGTATAATGAGGGCCCTGCATAATGTGACAGTACGTTTTATTATGATCAGACAGTGTAGGTGTAGGCGTCAGGCATCAATGTTCCTTGTTCCTTATCTTATTGTTATTCATATATGCATTTTATATAAATAAAAAAATAGATTTATGCTTGTTCTCGTATACCTAGCAGGAGGGAAAATGCTTTCGGTCTTTCCACCCAAATTTTCCAAATATTATGAATTGAGACGCGGAATTCAACGCCGCGATTTGCCTTGTTATGCAAATATGAGGAAATGAAAGAGTTTATACAGAATTCGATTATTGCTTTAATATAGCGCTACCGTATGTATGTGTGTGATGGTTTAAGGTTCTATTTTCATTTGGAGAAAAACTTGGATATAGTCGTCGACGTTAGACGGAAATCGAAAACGGAGAGTTTTGACAGTAGAATGAAACTAAATCAATTACATATTGTACTTAGTGTACGTAAATCTTTACCCGTTACAGAAGCCTCGAGGAATGTTAGTAATTGGACGAGCAGGACGCACGGCAATTTTCTACTTGCTCGGTCGCAATCTATGAACAGTGACGCGTTTAGTATCTATATTTTAATAAATATAAAAATATTTATTAATGTTTATCGATTGTATATAAATGTAAGTATATTACTCTGCTAGCTTAGAATATGCCTAAAGGCAATTTCTTCTGTAATTTCATTGAAATCGTCAGATTGTAATAACATGCGAACTAATAATATTTGAGGTAAGTGCGGCAAAAACTAAATCTACAGCTTGAAAATATGTAAAACCTTCATTGCTAAAGGATAAACTGAAGCCTGAACGCTGAGTGTCTAGGTTTAATCTTTTTCTTTTCAGATACATACTTTAACTAGACACTGTATTAACATTAGACATTGCTTGCCCCTGAAACTCAACGCCGCGGTCGGTCTTACGAGAACGGGAACATGATATTAATAATCAATTAAATAATTAAAATTCTAAGAGAGAATCGAACTGCCACAGCCATGGTCGTTTCAAATTTAATCTCAAAACCACAATTGATCGGTTCGATTTTAAAAATATGGAAAGATCGGCATTTCATTTGAGCGAACATTTTAACCAACGAAAAGAATAGAAGCGTGAAACTGAAAAGTGTATAATTTTTTCGTGAATATTCAAAAAATATTACAGTTACAGTAAAATTTTACTGAATTTTACCTTGTTTTGTGAAATACTTTTTCTCTTACAATTAATTACATTTAATACTTTATTGAGACAGATTATTTTATATGAGTAGTAGGCAAACGGAACCTAGTGTTAAGACACTCCTCAAATGATTTTTTATTTAATTAAATATAAGCAAACCGTAAGTTAACACATCTTCTTATAATATATACATACCACCATACAAAGCTGCTCGGTTGCATATTTCTGAGTCAGTGATTTGTGCGAATATCCGCGTTAACCCACAAAGGGATTCTATACATTTACATAATCGTCATATTGTAATAACATCTGGTAGTGGTAATTAGAATAACTATAGCGAAACGATGGGTTCGGTTAAAACAAAATTAGCCTCATAATTTTGATAGTAAGTCTCCTTCTTCAAATATTTTTTTTATGAACTCTCCTTTTACTCTCGGAAGTACGATGACGGCATTTTAAGTTTTTGATATCTTAAATGCCATAAATATTATGCCATGTTTAAAAATATATTAAAATTAAAATAAGTAATACTATAGGGAAAGAAAAAGATAAATACAATTTTAACAATACTGAAACTGTAACATCGATATTGTAAAATGCCTGTTTTTATAAAGGTAAAGTAGACATGTATATGTCTCTTCTTTAACAAAAACATAATTTAAAATTATTATTTCATTTTACGAAATAATTTTTATCTGTTATAAGTAAATATACATTTCATATGTGAGTTATTAGTAAATGTAAATTTCACAGCAAAAACTATCAACTTACAATTGAAATTAAAAAGCCAGTAGTTTTTGGATAATTCGCAAACAAACTAACAGACAGACAGCTAATTCATTTTTTAAATTATTTTATCGATTTATTACAAAATTACAAAATCTTTAATATAAAATTATATTACCTTTTAGACTTAACCTTATACAAATCTAACCTTTATAAATGTGGTGTAGGGTATCTTTTCCATACATTCCACCATCCCCGAGTAGGTTTTCCAGCGAGGATGCATTATTCAGCGTCAGTTTATTCTTACTTTGCTAAATGAATTAACTTTGCTGGCTTTTTTCTTTCGCCTCATTTTTTACACCGCCATCTCCATATTGGGGTCAATTTTAAGTGATAATAATAAATTTGGTGTTTCATTTAGATTTTATTAGCTTTTTAATTTTTTTTTTACTTATTGTTTTAAGCAGTGAAAGCTTATTAAAAAAACAAGTTCCTGAATAGCAGGATGGGCAAAGGTAATTTAGTGACAACAATTAAGACACTCTACTGTCCGTTTTCCTAATTTGTGATATTCCATGTTGAATGACGGTACTTAACGCCACGCTTAGTCTATTAAAGGTGGAAAATAAAGAGAAGTTAAATATTACATATATATTACGGATTCTCATCCGAGAAAATAACAATTACTTATTTATATTTACATTTTCTCGCTTTGGTAACAAGGCAGTGGCAAGTGGGAAAGACTCTCCACTTTTTTTTCACGTTCTCTCTGCCTACCCTGCTTTATACTGGATACGGTGCGAAACTGAAAATTTTTTACAAAGCATATTATAACAATATTATAATAATTGTCGCTAGAATTAATTAATGACGAATAAAAACTTACTTTAAGCTTTCATTGTCAAAGCTTTGCCAAGATTATACGTTTACCAGTCTCGGTGGGATTACATTTAAGCTGGACTCCGACATCACTATGTACATATTAACTTATACTAATATAATATATGTATGTGTATTTAATATATTGTAAGAAAGTACTTAAAAATATATTTCTATTTTTTTTCAGACTCACGCTGTATCCCGCATATAGCAGGATAGACAGAAATAACCAGGGAATCTAGTGTTAAGATATTTCATTCGGTTAACACTTTCTTTCTCCACTTTCCGCCGAATTGTTGTGGCATTGTGTGTTGAGTGGGGAAACTTAACGCCGCGCCGCTTGCTTACTTTTGTTTAGACGATACTATGTAGAAAACTGGGACTTCTGTGCTCCTATAATATGTATTCACTTATTTAGGAGTTAGTTTTTTCCTTCTATTGGGAATCGAATTCACAACCATCGCGGCCTCAAAGAAATTATTAATATACATATATTAAAATATATATATAAATTAATATAAATGTATTAATATAAGTCGTATAGTCTAATAACAAATCCAATCGGTCAATTTAGTTTGCCCAGAGTTAGTTGAATGGAATATCCGAGCTGCATGCACGTCGGTATTTAGGTTCTTGTTAGCGTAGTTACAGTTACACACAATTAGGAAAATAATAACAATATATGTACGTATATTTTAGGTAAAAATTGTGCTTTTATTTTTTTCATTTTAATTAATTAATTTTATATTTATTTTAGCAATAGGCTATTGTGAGATAATGCTAGCTGTAGGTTTGATCCCTTTAGATAGGTTCGCCCTGATAGAGATCGAATGGCTTAGTTCCGCCACTCAACACGCGTTGGCTAAAAATTGAACGTAAAGGGTCAATAGAGTGTATTAACACTAGGTACCCTCTGTTACCCTACCATACGGGAAAAAGCGTGTAGTTTTCTCTTGTTGGAGGCAACCTAGTGTCTGAGGGCACTATTTTCGGATTTTTCCTTCTATTTTGGAAAACTAATGTCTACTTACTATTTATGATTTATTAATGTAATGAATCATCTATATGTATAAATAAAATTGAAGTGTGTGTTGAACATTTACGCAAAACTAGAATACATACAATTAAATCTTTCCGTGTGTCCAGACTCCAGAACAGCTGCTCCTATTTTAATGGGACTTTCACTTAAAGATAGAGGGAGTTATAGAGCACAAAAGCAGCTTATGGGCTGCTTTTTTATTTTACAAACGTTCTGTAAAGCGTATACTTTACGACATACTGTATATAAAACTCTTCCGTTACTAAGTCATTGAAAGACTATGCGCGGTGTAGAACGCTGACCGATAGGGCATGTAGGTTCATCCTTCCTGAGAGAACCAGAAAAAAATGAATAAGCCACTATTACTATATTTAAAACAATACTTATATACTTTTAGTTTAGAATTTCATACTAATTACCACTAGCTTACAATTAACACTTCCGCCAAATTGGAAAGAGAAACAAAGCTCCGTAAATTTTGTACTATAACTAATTACCCGTTGGAAATTAGAACCCTTTAAAGTAAACATATTATTTAAGGGAATTTGGACTTTATTTTTGTAGGTGCAAGGTTTATTTTAAATAATTTAATTAACGTTTATTAGCTCGTGCGGTTTGGCAAAAGTCGTTACAGCACTAAAAAGTAGCGTAAATGAGATGGTTGGATAAAATGAAACTGCATACGTGTAGTGATTGTAATTAGAGATTTTTAGACGACCTTTTTTGTTTTTTTGTGTAAATGCGACAGGTTATGGGTTCGATTCCCACTCGAGGAAATGAACAAGGTACTCTGAAACCGAACTCTGATAACGAGTCACTCAACACGCAGTGTCTCCATTCACCAGAAAGTGAAAAAGGGATTTAAATGAAAAAGGATAGAATTTTCTACCTCAGAATATGAAATCTGAAATTTTCAGTTTAATGATACGGGTGAAATCTATACTAATAACACAGATATGGATAAATGAACCGCTGGCTTGGACCCCAATATATAAAATATAAAAAATTACAGTAAAAGGTACAATTTTTTTTGTATCTCTAAAGATGACAATAAAATTGCATATTTTTCATCATAACGCTTTATCAGAGAAGACTGTCATTTTCTAGTCGAATTTGGGATATTACCTATTGAGTGGCACAACTTAACTCCACGTCTTATCTCAACAGAATAGAAAAGTAAAAAAAAATAAAAAAATCATCCAAATGGGGATCGAACTCACGTCACATTAAACAGAATTTGACTATATCTAAGCACAGAGCACTCAAAATCTATTTCACTTTCACTCAAACAACAATCCATGTTTCGAAATGGACATATAGAGACTAAATGGAAGGATATAACTAAATTAGGCTTTAGTTAGCAGTGACATGCATTAGGCCTTCGTAATCAGCAATCGATGAATTAGAATCGTTTGGTTATGGTGATTTTCAAATGTGCTTACAATTTAGATTAGATTGCGCATAGGTGTGCGACGACACGACGATTGTAGGTTCGATTTCCACTCAGGGGAATGAAATATTTAATTTTTGGAACGAAGTTCCTTACGGCAGGCTTGGAAGGGATAGGGATTTCGCTGCGTGACCGAACTGAAAAAAATGTGATAGTAAAACCGTAAGAAAAATGCGTGGAATAAAACCGTTAAATGAGACGTGCGCAGGCGCGACAGTCGCATACACAGACGAGTAGTGTATAATACCTTTCTCTTTCTCCCTCTTTCTTTTGGGGTGGAGTGGTAATAGAAAGAGAAGGGATGAGAGTTAAAATTATTTTTAATTCTATTTTTCTATTCTAATTCTATGTAATTTTATGTTGTCAAACAAAAATAAAGAGACATATTTTGTTATTTTAGTTGATAATTTGAATTACGATGTTTTTTTATTTTAAGTAATTTATTATTTACTAAAATACTGAATTTCCTAAATACTTTCTTGTACTTAAATAAAAACTAATCAGCAA
Organism: Heliconius cydno galanthus; assembly: GCA_036379175.1. Lineage (NCBI taxonomy): Eukaryota > Metazoa > Arthropoda > Insecta > Lepidoptera > Nymphalidae > Heliconius > Heliconius cydno. Next base: position 477,584 of record JAKRZM010001260.1, read on the forward strand.
AATTTAATAGAAAAATCAAGAAAACCTACATAAAATTGAGCACGACTTTTTTTGCAATTTGTGTCGATTCTACATTAGCCGAATTTTATTAGTTCTAGTGATATTGATGTGATGAAGTTAAGCTCCGCCACCCATCACGCAACGTCTAGAGAATTCGATAGAAAAAGCGGAACAGAAGTGACTTAATAGAAACGGAGTATTATAAGTTATAACTTAATATTTAAAATAAAATAAATTGAATCTGACTGTAAACGCGATGGTTATGAGTTCAACCCCACTTGGTGGATATATATTTTTATTTTCCTTTTTTGAATAAAGAACATGCAGCGTTAAGTTCCACCTCTCTGTGATTTTCCAAATTTGGTGGAAAAGCAGAAAATTACAAACATCGGGGACATCATTACAAGCGGGATAAACCATGAAACTAAAAAAAACATTATTTATTCAAAGTTCAAAGCTATACAGCTAAAGAGAGAAAGCCGAAAGCTGTTAAAGTGGGATTTAAATTCACCAAGTTAAGTCGAGAGATACGTATTGCGTTCACTGTAGTTACATAAAGATCTATTAGAAAGTACTATCAGTTAGTGTTTTAGTTTTTCATTTATTTAGTCGGTCGGCCGGTTTACGAATCTATTTGTATATAGGTGTAACGTTTACGGGATCAATATCTACCGGTTTTTTTTAGCTCCTTTTTTTCCTACATAGGAAAGGCTTTTCCCTACAAGCTTTCAGGATATTGTTCGTGGAGTTGCGTAACTCAACGCTGCACTACCAGAGTGGGGGATGAAAATAATGTAAATATATCCTTACGCGAGAGGATCGAATCCATTAACGTCGCGCTAACGGTTAGATACCGTATCCACTGTGGAATGAAGGCTTGCATTAACTGGTTTGCTTTGATAAAATACGTGTATTAACGCTGTAAATAGTAGGAACACGCGAAAATGTAGGTGTTTCATTAAAGATTAATCAAATGTATATTGTAATATTGTGAAAGTAGTATGATAAGAAAAATAATCGCTTGCGTAAAAAGATAAATCTCAATTTTGATCTGTACTCTGATATAGTTATACTTAAAATCAATTATTATTTTAACTATTGATCCTGTGAAACGTTACTACAATAGTAAAGTAAAAGAGATCTCATACTACTAGAGCATATAGTAGGGATATAGCAATCTTGAGATAAATACACATTGCTCTTCAACTATCAATTGTAGATGGAACGAGTTTCGTTGTTAGAACGTTAAGGCTTTGGATTTCGATATGTCACCGACCATATAAGTTTCCTATTTTACTCGTATACCATATTTAGTAGCCAGTAGTGCAGCAGCACATGGTCTGGCTGTCAACGGATCTGGGTTCCCATTCGGTGAATGAAAATTTTCATTCCCTCGTTCTGTTAAAAAGCGCAGTGTAGAGTTCTGCCAGTCAACACTTCGGAGTTATACATAGTTCACAGCTGAGCATATTCGTCTGTCTGTATTATACTAGAAGTACATAATCATTAAGATGAACTGAGAGCCGGAATATCCATTGATTTCAACTTCGTCAATTACTAATTACGGAAGGCTAATGTACGTGACTGTTAATTAAGAGCTAATATAGTTAAGAACGCTGTATACAATAGGATTGTATTTATTATACTGGTTTATAATGTTGGGTCGTTTGTTTTTGGTATTAAAGTAAGAGTGCTTACTTGACCATAGCTTATGAGAATAAATAAAGAAAAACTAGCGATGGTTGTGATAGAAATCTCAATTGGTAGAATGAATTATTTAAATTTTTCCACTCTGATGAGATAAATTTTGGCGTTGAAATCCGTAACGCAATATGCAATGTCTCGAATTTGTGTGATAGTACGAAACGGAATGTTTGAACTGTCGCATGTTAATATAATTTTTTTTTGAATTCGACCCAGTATAAAACCTCTTAATTTTAACTAACAAAGCCTTATGATACTTTTTATGAAGACAAAATAAACTATTAATTACACAGACATATTGCACAATTTTTATATTGAATTCAAGATTATCTTAGATGAGGGTTCCATGGAATTGGGAACTCTCCTACTACTTATACTTGCTCCTACGAAGAGTTCTAATCTACTCTCAGTGACTGATAGTAGGGGCGGCGAAGAGGGGACTTTGTGGAGTCATTCGAGCGCATCAGATTAAGATACTGGGGATTCCTTGTACTCGGTTACGTACTTCCACCAAATATGAGCTTCCTATGTATGGCCGCGCGTCTAGGATAAAGGATCAGATTAGTAAAAAAAAATTGATCATCGGACATTCTCGAGCGCGTCAGATTAAGATAGGGTAAGTTAGTTACATGCTAAATCGTGTATATTCCACTAATCTGACAATTTGAGAGTGACGCAAAGGAGGGAGAGGGCTCCAAAGTTGTAAAAAAAAAACGTTATCTGGACATTCTCGAGCGCGGCTAATTTTTTTTTTATTTTGAAGGGAATCATTCAAGGATTACGAAAAACATATAATCTGACAAATTCCACAAACCGAAGTAATAGAAATTGATTGATAAAGTTTAATATACCTAAGAATTGCATATATTCCTCTCACCGTATTTCTATTCCTATCGCACTCTTTTTTTATTTATTGGTCCCTAACTCATCAATGAAGATGATAAATTAAAAAAAATACTTGAAAAAAAAATTTTTTTTTGTACTTTTTTTTTATAAATACAAGTATTCTATTTCAAACATACATTCTTTTAGTTACATTCTATTTCTTGAGCTTTTCTATTGATTGCGTTCAATGAATAAAAAAATTGAGGCCAGTCGTGGCGCAGTGGCACAAAGTGTGACAGTAAAACAGACTGGTTGTGGGTTCAATCTCCATTCCAGGAGATGAAATATTTATTGAAATTTATATTTCCATTTCTTCGCTCTGGTGTCGAGGCAAAACAGTGACGTTAAGTGCTGCTACTCAACACTCAATGCCTTCAAAATTTGGCAGAAAGTGGGGAACAGAGTGTCTTAACCTTAGGTTCCCTCTGCCTACCCTGCTGTGTGCGGGATACAACGTAAAGCTGACTTGTTTCTTGTATTGGTTTAAAAAAATATTAATAATTGTCAGATTAAGCAAGTCCCTTCAGATAATCGTCTGATTTTGAGATATCACGTCTAGGGCATGAAGATGAACCATATATATCTTAATCTGACGCGCTCGAGTATTTCAAGATGACGATTTTTTTTTGCATTTTCAAACAACGATTACGAGCTTGCGTCACATCCAAATCGTCAGATTATTACATAAGAGCTTTTTTTTAGGTTCACTTAACACCCCCTTAGAAAATCTGACGCGCTCGATAATATTTTTTTTTTTGCCATTTTTAACTCTTACGTACGACCACCTCCACCACGGAAACTGTCAGATTAACATATTTTCATGCTTAAGAAGACGTAGGCAATTGATGATATCAATATCTGACGCGCTCGAGTATGTCCATGGAACAGTTTTTTTTTACATTTTTGAAAATCTATAACCCCTCAACCCACCGGTGAAACGAAATTTTTTATATGACATTTTTTTCTTGTTATCATCTAAGCTTCGCAACCCAATAGGTCTCCATAACGCTCGAGTGACTCCACAGTTTGCTGCTTCGCCTCCCTAACTATGACAGACAACGCACAAATGAAACTATTGCTCATAGAAAGTTTTAATATAGATTAGAAAGTGAAGGGAATCACTACGGGAGGAAATTCTCTAAATTCCTTAAGATCCACGTAAATATAGTTGAGTGCGAAGGTTTATGAATGATAAAGTGAGACAAGAAAGGTTAAGCAAAAAAATATAATTTCTCAAACATACGAGTGTAAATCTAATTTAAATCTTTTTTTTTTCATTTTTGTTAATATTAATCTTTCCAAATTAGAAATTACAAATCTTATAATAAGGAATTGTGATGATTAAGATCTCGAACAAAAACGGTGTGACGTTGTCACGCTATTATTTCGTGAAAGTAACGCTCAGGTCAAATTTGATAAGAGAGCGATTTATATATATATTTTTTTGGTCCACGCTGTATCACGCATATAGCAAGGTAGGCAGAGGGAACCAATAGTTAAGAATCACCGTTCACTTTAAACCTTATTTAATTTATATGTCTTTTCGAAATTTATCAGTTTTTTTATAATTTAAATAGGTATGTAACTTATAATATCATATTGATATATTATTCCTTTATATTCCCTCTTGGGGAAGTGAAATATTTTTATTCTCTTGCTATGCTAACAAGACAAAAGCGTGAGCAACGAGTTCCGCCACTCAACACGCAATGTCTGTAAAATTGGGCAACGGAATGTCTTAATTCTAGTTTCCTTCTGCCTATACTAGTACAAACGGTATAGAGCGCGAGGCTAAAATAAAATCCTTTAAAAATATTAAAATGCTTAACTATATTTATTAAATCAGTTATTCAACCGCTTCCTTAGAATTTCGATATCGCGATAGCATCAAGCGTTGAGTGCGGGCCATTCGCTAGATGGAAGCCCATTTGATGGAACCGGAGCTCGGAGGTCCCAAAAAACTGCCTAGCTACAGCCACAGCTGGGGCTCGTTAAAGAGCAAGTAACAAATCTTATTTAACACGCTTTAATATTGTTCAGGTGTGTAGCGAAATTTTTGTAGTTAAAGGAAAAATATTATAAAGAATGGCTAAGTGTGAATGGATTCTTAAAGTTGCTTTTCTTTCTAATTTATTTAGATTTTTTTTTTCGTTACCTGTATCTTGTACACAATAAGGGTAGGCAGATAGATCCCAGAACTAAGACACTTCGTTGCCCATTTTCCGCCAAATTCTGGAGGTTTTGCGTGTTGAGTGGTAGTCAACACCGCGTTTTGCCTCGAAAATGAAAATATTCATTAAATATTTCAGCTCCTCGAATGGACATCGAATCCTTGTGGGTGTCAGTCACGTTAAAAGTCTGTGCGCATGCACTATGACTGGCCTCTCTAGAAGTATTTAAAACTTATTTGGGATATAAGGGAAAGCAGAAGGAACCTTCTATTAAATACTCCGCATTTCCAACTTTTCACTACATTTTCAAAACAGTGCAGAAGTTATTAACCCTGCTATATACGGGATTCAGGGGTAGAACATAGACCATGAAAGCGCATAATAAAAAAAATATTACCGTCTTTGAAATTGCAGCAAGGTATTCTAAAAAAATATAACTGTATAATACACTGCTATTTGGGGCTCGATCCCTTTTCGTGAAGAATGTATCAAAAGAAAAATTATAATATCGTCCTTTTAATTTCACGCTGTAATTCTTCAAAGATGAGGGATGATGCATACTACCTGAGTATTTTTGGTCGATTAGTATTATAATAGGATTTTTTTAGCTTCAAGCTATGTCTTGCATATTGCAGGGTGGGAAGGCGGAACCTGGGAATCTAGTCTCAAGATTCAGAAGTGAGAAGTGTCTTAATGAAGAACGGATTCCCCATTAAGACTATTTATTGCCACAACCATGTTTCAGCCAACCACTTTACTTTTCATAAAACTTTATTCCATCAAATGAAGACCAAATCTTATAGTCTCTTTGATGTGCTATTTAAGCTTTTTAGAATACATAGTGGTATTACAAGCGCCTCATCTGAGAGCCACTTGCTAGATGCATTAGTTCGTCACACATTCCTTTTGGTACAGTTTGCTTTTAACAATCCTTACTAATATCATAAATAAAAAATGTAAGGGTCGTCATGGCGCAGGGGCACAAGAGTGCAACTGTAAACGCAACGGTTGTAGGTTCGATTTCCATTCGAGATAGTGAAATATTTTATATTTTCATTTCTTAGCTTGGGTGACGAGGAATGTCAGTAATAGGTCCCAGGTTTACTTTTCGAGTTGTTATTTCAATTTTTCTTTAGAGAACAGAACTGTTTTCATTTATCAGCTAAAGTAAATAAAAAAATATTAAATTAATAGCGTTAATTTTCAATGCTAATTAAAAGACCAGGACGAATGGTTCAACTAAAATCGTTATAAATTGGATTCAGTTTTTTTTATATCTGATATTTACTTTGAGTAAAGAATTTGTTATCAGTTTGTTGATAGTGTTGAAATTCACCAGTATTTAAGCTTCCACGCACAGGAGTGGAGCACTAAAAGGGGATTTCTCGAAATCTGTACCGAGAAAAAATGGGACTTTATGTTTTTTTAAATCACGCAAACGATTAATACGGGGATATACGGGGAGAATATTACGGGGAGTCACTAACAAAGAGACTAACCACACCACCACAACCACCCACAAAATCTAAACTATAAACATTTTGTATTTTAATCCCATCAGATAAATGCGTGAGTAGTCAAAGGAAAGTAGCGTAACCCAAGTGTTTCAATCCGTATTTATTAACGCCGGGGGAAGCATTCGAGTTCCGAAACTGTATATTTGAATCGGAATGAATCTTAGAACAATATGGGATAAATAGCATCGGTTTAAATTTAAACTAAATAACNATTTTTTAGCTTGGGTGACGAAGAGTGTCAGTAATAGGTCCCCGGTTTACTTTTCGAGGCTTGGTGGGCCAGTGTATGACTGCAAGCTGTCCCATCCCTGTGAGCCAATATAGTTGTTATTTCAATTTTACTTTAGAGAACAGAACTGTTTTCATTTATCTGCTTTAGTAAATAAAAAAATATTAAAATTAATAGAGATAATGTTCAATCCTATTAAAAGACCAGGATCAATGTTCTAACTAAAATCGTTATAAATTGGCTTTAGTTTTTTTTATATCTTATACTTACTTTGAGTAAAGAATTTGTTATCAGTTTGTTGATAGTGTTGAAATTCACCAGTATTTAAGCTTCAACGCACAGGAGTGGAGCACTAAAAGGGGATTTCTCGAAATTTGTACCGAGAAAAAATGGGACTTTATGTTTTTTTAAATCACGCAAACGATTAATACGGGGATATACGGGGAGAATATTACGGGGAGTCACTAACAAAGAGACACCACACCACCACAACCACACACAAAATCTAAACTATAAACATTTTGTATTTTAATCCCATCAGATAAATGCGTGAGCAGTCAAAGGAAAGTAGCGTAACCCAAGTGTTTCAATCCGTATTTATTAACGCCGGGGGAAGCATTCGAGTTCCGAAACTGTATATTTGAATCGGAATGAATCTTAGAACAATATGGGATAAATAGCATCGGTTTAAATTTAAACTAAATAACTGAGCTAGTAAATATGTTTTCTTTTTCTTTTTTTTAACTTCACGCTGTATCCCGCACATAGGAGAAAAGGCAGAGGGAACTTGGGGCGCTAGTGTTAAAATACTTCGTTCCCAAGTATTTCATTCCGTCGGCTGGGATACCAGCTTGTGCCACTGCACGTCTACGACCTTATAATTTCTTTTGTTAAAACTTAGAAAAAGACGCATGTTCTATACATGCACTTCCACGATCAGCGGAGAGTTAAGAACGTAATTGTCTTAATGTGTACAAAGTGTCTTAACAGGTTATTTCTGCCCACCCTGTCATAAACGGGATACAGTGTGTAGTTAAAAATAAACAAATATAAAAATAATTCCAGTCGTTTTAGTGAAGCGGCATCGGTTTTGGGTAATTACGTCTACGCTGCTACATGAGGAAAAGCAATAAATGACAAAAAAATATAATAAAAAAACAATTTCATATACTTTCAGCCCCATTTCTAATACAATCTTTATTCTAGGGATTAAATGGAGCTCATTTGGAATCCGCGTCAGGGATTTTGTTTGGTGAAAACGATTATTTGCTTGATCCGATTCTCGCAGCCTAAGGGGCGTCAAGCCTTAAAATATGGGGAAATTGAAAACATGTTTATCATTATAAAATAATTTAATTGGAAATTATTAAAAGATTTTAACGAAAGAAAAATATAATTTTAAGAACATTTTTTAACCCAAAAAAATATAATTTTTAAAGTAAGCAAGTACTTCAATCTTGGCTTTGATAGGGCTAGTTAGCGCAATTAAATATAAAGTTTACGGTTATTGCACATTTAAAGGGGCCCCTTTAATTTACACTTGGGCCAGAAGTCCCAGGCAGTGCTCTGAGTTCCTCATCCTACAACTGTGCTGGACTCAGCGCCGTGGAAGGCTAAGTAGTTTCTTCCTGGAAGCCACGACTGTAACGATAGGTTCGGCAAATTTAAAATTTCTGAAGATTCCTTCGAAAGCTTTCCAATCATCATTTGCTATCAATGAAAATTATCAATACCATTATGTAAATTTTTACAGCATCCAATTTTCAGTGACTGATAGAATCTTTACATTATTGACAGACTATGTATAAAAGGGTCAGATAATCTGGATTGTGTTTTGGGTAATGTGATCTTTATCTAATTGTCTCAGAAACTCTGTATTTGTTCAAAAGAATAGTTACATTAGCAATCATAAGTAAGAGAGAGAGAGAGAGAGAGAGAGAGAGAATAATTTTAGAGCTAATATTATATAACTTCAATACGATATATTGTAAAAGAATACCTCATCATTCTTGTTTATGAATTGTATCTTCTTTTGAATGAAGCAATCTTAATTAAGAATAAGAATATCCTCGAATAAGATTCGAATACACATAAAATCTTGATACATCTTAGATAAACTAAGTGAAAATAGCACCTAAAGCTAAGCTTATTTTTCTACCAGGTCAACTTCAAAGCTATCATCAGAAAGCTTTAATAGATTCTATAACGTCAAAGAATTTAATATTTGAAAATAAAAAGAAATCGTAGAATTTTTTGTCGTGTCGTTGACAGGAAATTAAATTTGCGGTGTAGCGTTTGGGACCGTTTTACATTTCGAACTTACTTTAATTAGAATATAGAAGATTTTTTTATGTCTACTTTGCTAACGTTTTAATTGTTAATTATAAATAACTAGCCAATCGATCGTATATTTGACGCTTCTCGTGTTTGAGATTTTGTATGTTGAATGGCAAAAGTCAATGCCGCTTAATAGGCACTAAGTGAAAATTTCCCAAAATTAAATTAATACAAGATAAAGCATGGCGTTGAGTTCCTCCAGTCAACATACAATGTCTTAAAAATTGGGTGACACGCGGGAATGAAGTGTCTTACCACCAGATCCTAGGTTGTCTGTTTCCCCTATTAAATGCGATATACAGGATAAAAATCCATATCATTTTTTTAATTAAAACTAATATCTAGCCCATTTATTAATACGTCCAAAACATTTTTCTATATGTATGTCCAATCAATTAATGGATTCAAATTGCATTGAAGTTCCAGTGATGAATAAAACATTCGTCGAGCGTTAGACAAATGGTTCACTGCCAATAAAATCTATTCGAGCTTACATAGTGCCGAGGTAAAAAATGTTACGACAATACTTATTAAGGTCTACATGAAGATTATTCTGAAAATATAAGCTTATAAATACTAAAATATGTTGTTTTCTACATAGCAGGGTAGGCAGAAGAGACGTAATGTTTAGACACTATGTTTCCCACTTATTGCCCAATTTTTAGACAATGAGTTATCTTGACCAGAGACACTTTCAATGGAATGACATAATATAAAAGAAAGAGTGCTTCACACACAATCTTTTTGTTTGAGAGCCCATTTCAAGCTACTTTTCATATAGTGTCCATCCATGGCTTCTTTCTCGCATTGCTACTTGTTAAAACAAAATATAAAGCTTTATCCTTTATTTTTTTGGTTTTATTAAATTCATATCCAAGCTATAACCAAGAAAAATATATCTTTACATATAAGAATCTTTATTCGTAGAAAGTTTTAGTACTTATTAACAATGAAGGGTCACGTAGTGAAGTTACCGCTGGAGCTTTAAAAATACATGTTTCTTAACCGAGTTTTAAGTTAGTTAACTCTTTACTGACCCTGAATTTTTTATATGAGAACGTGTCTCGTTGGTTTATTATATTTAATTTTATCAATGATTCGGCTTTATGTTCCGCCAGTCAACACGCGATTTCTAGAAAATTAAGCAGAAAGTAAGTAACTGAGTGTCATAGCGCTGGGTACCCTTTCCCTTGTTTCGTGTCAGTCAATTAATATGAAAATTATTATAGCCTATATCTAGCCGAGGAATTATAGATAGATGTCGAAGATATACAGGTTTAATTATGGTATAGATAATGATTATATTTTGAACAGCATTTTCACGTTTTTTCCGCATAGCATTGTAGATTGTAAGAACCTAGTGTTAAGATATTACGTTCCCCAATTTTCAAGACACTGCTTGTTAAGTGGAAACTAACGCCGCACTTTGTCTACCAGAACCTACTAAAAATATTCCGTAGAGCTTTTTTTATGGAAAAAGGACAAGGCAAACGAGCGTTCGGGTCACTTGATGGTGATCACCGCCGCCCACGACCCCGTTCATCACCAGAGGAGGAGCTACAGGTGCGTTGCCGGCCTTTAAGGTGCAGATAGACGCGATAAAAAGTTCCAACTAAGTGTTATAGGTAGGTCATCTAAAACCATAGGAAGCGTATAACTAAATATAAGTTTATAACATATTACCATGGCCATACATCGCTTTGTTCCATCCAATATCACTATATAATTAACAAATACCACAACATCTAATTGGGTAGAGGAAATTTTGTGCCGCAAAATTGCAATCACGTTGAAATAGTTAATGCGCTTGGAATAATTTAACTTGTCATCGTAATATATGTAGATAGAAAATTTTGCAAATTTATAGTATTATTTATGTACTTTATTATACTTATTTTTACAAGTAAATTAAAACTAAAAGTTGTGTACAATTTTACAAATTATACAATTGTATCATAATTAGTATAATATATAGTTTATGAGAATATTTTCAAGAAATACGAAATCAGCATAGCGAAGAACTTTAATTTATAATATGTGGAGATTACAGACGCGCTCAAGCGTGCCGTTCCAGGCGGATGGCGGCAGTCTTAATAACCCTTATGAAGCTTGCACACAAGAGCCTAGAATATTTAAATTATTTAGTTAAGGCACTCATGGCATATAGGTACAGCAACTGATAGAAAATACGACGGTTCTGAATTCGATTCCCACTCAGGGGATTGGATTATTTTCATTTCCTCGCCCTGGTAACAAAGCCAAACTCTCAATACTATAATATGACCTATAAATACGACAGTTTTAGACAAGCGCAGCTTAATAATAATTAAAATTAAATTTAATAAAAATAAAAAAGACAACTTTAAAACATTAATACAAAAAATCTTTTTAAAATGTCACCTCGTCTAAATTTCACCAGGGCCCCTGTTAAGTGAATTATCGTCGGCATTTTCGCTTTTCTGACAACCTTATAATTGAATTAGTACCCGCGGGACCAACTTCCAGCTTAAGATGGCTTGATTCATAGCCTCTAAGCTTATATTTTCATTATCTTCACCTTATGGAAATAAGTGTTGTACTTAATTGTGATTTAAATTTGCGCAGACGTGTTGTTTTTTGGGAAAAATGTTGAGTGAAATTATAATTTGGTTCTTGATTTTAATATTACGCCTCTTGTTTCAAGCGGTTTTTTTTTCATTTTTCGGCTTTCTTTTGCTCCTTTACTTAGCAAGACTGGGATATAGAAAATATTACATCGGTTTAAAATTCAAATCCAGGATCATCGCATCTATATTAATCTACACTACCTGTATAATATTATATAGCGCAACTGTTTGGTTGTACGCACTTTACTCAAGAACTAAAGATTCAAATGGCAAAATAAGAAAGGAAAGGAAAACCGTTTTGTCGTGTCGTGTTGAGACGTCCATTTTAAGTTTACAGGAAACCATCTAATGCATTTTACTTGTCCTGTTTTGGTCGTTAAGGGCAACATAAATATTTATAACAGCTTCACGCTTTTTCCCATATACCAGGGTAGGTAGGGTAGGGTAGAGGTAACCTACTGTTGAGATACTTCGTTCCCTATTTTCCGCTAGACTTTAGAGATTATTAAAACAAAAAATGAAAAAGTAGTGTTTTGTTTTTTGTTTGTGTAAATCTTAAAATTGTCTTATGGAAGATAAAAATAAAATACGAATATGTAAACGCGACAAGTTGTGGGTTCGATTTACATTTAAGGAATTGAAATGTTAAATATTTTCATTTCTTCACTCTGGCAACGAGACGCGCCGCGTTAAGTTCCACAACTCAAAACAACGTAGATTCCAACGGAAAGTGGAGAATGGGAACAGAGTTCCACATCACTAAGTTCCCAGGTTCCCTCTGTTTAACCTGTTATGTGCTACAGGATGGAGCTAAAAAATAAATGAAACACAATAAAACACAAGGAAAGTCTGGAATAAAATTAATGTTTACAAAACCAAAGTAACGCATCAAAATTAACTTAAAAGTTCTAAAGCAGATTTTTCCTTGAATAATTAGCGGTTGACGCCTTGACATCGCATACAAATCGTTTTAATTCACTTAAGCGGATTACGACTATACCATTTTAATTTAAATCATGATATTATAATAATTAAATATTATAATGAAAAGAGATTTCTTAAAATATTTTTTTATAATTAATTAAGAAGTAGTAGCACTGTGGTTGTAAGTTCGATTACTGTTCGAAAGAATTAAATTTGCTTTTTTATTCTAGTAAGAAGAGGATTTAGATTTGCTTTTTTATTCTAGTAAGGCGCAGCGTTGAGTTTCGCAACTCAAATAGAAACCACAACAATGATTTTTTAGTTTAGTGTCTATATGCTGGTCGATTCGTTTGCGTGTTTGTGCACGCCAATCTCAGAAACGGCTCAAACAATTTAATTGCTATTTCACTATTGAATTTAGATAATCATTCCTTAACATTTAGTGTTATTTTTATTTCAATCGGTTTATAAATAAAAAGTTTTATTAATATAGAGTATATTGTGAAATAACAGCTGTTATCGAATTGGCTCGAATTTTAGTTTTCAATGTATATTGTCTTTAAAATTACACTTTTATTAAACTTAGAAAGTGATTAAGATTAGTAAATAAATATTCGTGTAGATCAAGCGGGCGAAGCCGCGAGCGTCGCTAATTTTAAAGAAGATTATACTGAGGTTTACATAAATATTATTACCATAGTTTCATAAAAATTATAAGAACAAAAAAAAACTCCGTAATTTAATTTATTGTTTGTAAATTCTGAACACATATCACACCTGCTTATGTATTCCTTACTATATGGCGGCGGAACGTATAAAATGCAAATGGCGCTACGAGTGATTCGCCCATACATCACGATGTTAACACTTAAGAGATACAAAGTGATATTTGTAAAGGCACTTTTTATGAATGGTGTATAATTTAGAAATAGATAAACTGATTTCAAATTAAAACCACTAGAAATATCTTAAGAATTGCTGAATCGATTTAGATGGAACTAAAGCTGTTGTCTTAGTTGGAAAATAGCTAATTTAGGTAGAAAACAATAATCTCGTATACATTTATTGTAACTACTAAAAAGAAAGGTAAAGATAAGAGGTGCTTAACTTTGTCCTACCAGAATGGGGATATAAAAATCTCTCTCTTTTCGAAATGGGGATCGAATCTACAACCATTGCGAACCGGTTGATAGATCGAATCTACCACCAGATGCTTGAGGAAACATCACCTTAGACTGAGAAATAATCATAATATATAATTATTTCTTTTGTGTCACACACACGTACCAAAAATAATCTAAAAATTGTAAAAATTTCATCCATTTAATGATTGACATCTTCCTATAGTAGTCTATTTTTGAACATTTTCAATTTTGTCTTTGAACGTTTGCAAAGAAACGCGCTTTGAAAGATATGAATCGATGAATTGGAAACTTAAGAAAAGGTAAAGACCTTTGTGATAATAAAGATTTTTTATTATTATACGCCGTATACCGAATATAGTCTTGACAGACGAACAGACAGACAACAACAACAACAACAGATCGATCCTACAAGGGTTTTTCTTTTTGAGTCAAGGAACCCTAAAAAATTATCTACTTTTTACAGTCATTATTTAAAAAAAGCGCTATAATAATTACTATTATAACCACACCTAATTACAGCTTAAACTCTTTCTACTATATTTGAACATTAGACGTGAAAACATGTATAGGGATTATTTTAATGCTGGCGAAATTGCATCCAGCTTTTCAAATGTAGTTTTAAAATACAAAAAGTGAAGTTTTTCCTAGAGATTCATCTAAATAAGTCTCAACTTATATAGAAGTATAAGTCGATGCCCTATTTTTCTTTATAACGGTAAACTGTTGTAAAGAAAAAGGTGTAAAAATTTCTTACTAAACTAAGAAAAGAATAATATTTGATAGACACTTGTTTAATAAACTTCTTAGAGAGATTTTTGTAGTTTTTAAAAAAATATTATATAGTATTAAATTTTTTGTAGTTTTTAATAACATTATTAAGTGTAAAGAATTTAATATTATGGAGAGACAAGAGATATAAGGTTAGTAAATCAATTAAACGAAAAAACGATAATATAGATTTCTTATTCATCATAGATTATTATAATATTTTTTTTCCATTATGTTTAGACTTCAGTTAGGTTTTTAGTATTATACTCATTGTATTCCACTTCATTGTTCGTTTTCTTTTAACTTCTATTCTTTGTGGCCGCTTCAATAAAGTCCACGTGAAAGTAACGACTTAGAACTATTGAACTTCTTAAGCTTACAACGTAAGTTCCTTTTTTAAAATATTATAAGATTTATACCGTCCATCTTCCGCTTGCATATAAACTGATAAGTTCTGGCAAGAAGACCAGACAAAAAAATCTGGCAAAACATGACTCATAATGGTGTCTGTTCTGTACGAATTGAAATAATTGACTTTTCCAAATATTGCATAAATTAATGATTATTTATGTAATTTAAGGAAATTAAAGGGAAAATTATATTACTTAAATATGAAATAATGAAATACGCAAATTTGCTTACTGGTAAAGTAAATGAATCGTGTTTATTAAGTAGTTTTTTTAATATTAATATTTTTTTATTTATTGCTGCCAGTTAAATAATTAAATTATACCATTGATATTGAAAAGAGCAACTGTTGAATTTCTTGGCGGCTCTTCTCAGCAGAACTGCCTTTCAAACCGGTGCGCGGTGATAGCTTTTTTGTCTATATGTTCATTCGAAGATTCAAAAGTGCTTATAATAGTCTCTTTGAATAAAGAATATTTTTGAATTTGCCAAATACCCATTTTTAAATCTTGACACTAAATAAGCTACACTTAATATGTAGAAAAAAAACTTTACTATATTTCTTTTAAATAAAGATCACTTTTCACAGTTTAAGTGGTATAACCGAGTCGAGGGACTGTGCAAAGTAGTGCACTGGAATTTCAAATCAGACCGGATTTAAGAAGCTAAGTAATAGTACAAGATTGCAATGACTGTTTACACGAGGTAAATGGAAAGTTTTTATATTATAGTAACTTCGAGAATAAATTAAATATTAAAGCAAATCATGTAATTTAAATATAATTTAAAGTTAAAGTTAAAGTATTACTTTCTGACTTTAAAATGTTTCATTGTTTTTAAATAGCTACCGTCTGGCACCACGGTACAGCTAGTTCGATTACGAGGCAATATGGTAAAAATACAAATTGCAGGATTGTGTTTCAACACTAAACTAGCAATTTCACAAAAATTGGGGAACTGAGTGCCTTCCAAGAATAAAAAGTTCATAACTAATCTAAGTAAAACCAGAGTCTAGAGTTTGGACTTTGGACTGGACGGAGAAATTTGTCATTCTCTTCACCACTACAACACAAATTACTTTAAATTTACGAGAAAATTATTTCTTGACACTTTAAAATAACGAAATCTGAAATAACTATTAAATCCAGCTACTTCAGTATTGCTACGGTAGTGGTTTTAAAATTTCCAATAACACTAAAACCATTTCGCGAAGCACAAAATGAAGTGTATAAAAGCATAGAATTGTAAATCTCGGCACGAGTATTTGAGTGGACTTGGGGGTGGGACGTGCTTTCCGATATATGACTATTGTTGGACTGGTGTGAGGCGAAGCGAAGCTAAATGTAATTGTAGACTTAGTTAGTATTTAAGTTGTTTTTTTTTAGATTCACGCCATATTTAGATTATAGCAGGATAGGCAGGATCCTAGTGTTGAGACACTGCGTTTTCCGTTTTTCGCCGGATTTTCGAGAAATTGCATGCTGAATGGCGGAACTCAATGGTCGCGCTTTATCTCGTTGTGATAACGAGGAAAAATATTAAATATTTTTTTCCTTAGTAGGAATCTCAAACAAGTCTAAAGTTAAAAAATATTGCCCAACGGGATTTGAACTAAGATTATTCCGTTCGAAGACCATGTCTGTGTTAGTACAAAATCGTTAATATAAGATAATAATTATATATATACATATGTATGTCTGTCTATATATAGTAGAAACACCTAAACAATCTTACAACTCGTAAACTAAGCACAGTTACACTTCTATTTGTATAAGCTCCAGGAATGACATCTTATTGCTATAGCAATAAGGTTCCACACCCATAGTGCCGTCGTTTGCCTTCCGTCGTTTGCCTACAATCCATCATTTCGCTATCCTCGTTAGTTATCTGTCAGTTAGCAAGATAATTAGTGTTACGTGGTTAGGTAAACTTAATGTTTTGTCATCGCTGCGTTAGGCTTTTTGTATGGAAGGCTTTGATTGATATACATATGTATGGGATGTATGTATAACATAGGACCACGACCAGCCTCAAAAGTTATTTATATGAACAGATTCATATTATATCATGAGGCTTAATTTTTAAATAAATAACTTTTGAGGTGGTCGTGGTGTAAGGGCCTTTTAAAGGCCGGCAACCTTTAGGTCCTCTGGCAGACACAAGGTCGTGGACGGCGTTGATCATGTACCATCAGGTGACCTGCTCGTTTGTCTTGTCTTTTCCATAAAAAAGGGGCAGAAACTTGTGACTGGAAACAGCGCCAGTCAACACGCAATATCTCCTGAATTCGGCGAAGAGTGGGGAACGTAAGTGTGTTAATAGGAAACAGAGTATCTTCATATTAGGTTCCCAGGTTCCACTGGCTACTGTAACTGACAGACGATACACATTATAGGTTATGCAAGTGAAATTAAACGTGTTCTGTATATTCCACGTTTTTCGTAGAGTGAGAAACCGACATAGTGCCGTCATAGTGCTATTTTCCTCATACCTAACATGCAATGCTTTTATTTGTTTTTTTTTGTTTGTCTTGTAACCACAGCGAGAAAATTTGAGTTTTCGATTCCCACGAGTGAGAATCTAACTCACTACCTATTAAAGTTAAATCCCTCCAGCACACATAATTTTTTGATAATCTGATAAAAAAGAAAAAATGTTGTTACAGAGTAAACTCAACACACCCAAATGCAGATAACAAGATTCAAATATAATAAAATCACGTATTTTTATCATTTTTCTCACCAAAATGGTATATTCGAGCCAGGTAAGGGGTACGCCCATGGGATATTAAGGTAGCATACGGCTGAGCAGCCTGTTAGAGTTTACATCATTATACAGTTTTTCAACCGTCGCGCGAATACCTTTTCAATATTAATTTTAATGTTATCCTTGAGTACAGTTGTTTATGCGGTGTTTTATTATTCATTTTATGTTCTATTTTTGGGTCGCGCCACCCAACTCGTAATATTTTGCATTATTGGGTGGAAAATGGAGAACGGAGAGTTTCAATACTCTCAATCTATCTGTCTACTCTGTTATGTGGGAAATTAAAGTGTGAAAGTATAACGTGTAAGTAAGGAAATAACTAGTTATTTTGAGAGTTACTGCAGGTTTGGTAGATGAATTTTGCCTAAATTAAGCCTGAAAATAGTTAACTGAAAATTCCTAGATAGAAATTTTACATAGCAAAATTTTGGGTCAAATTTTGGGCTGGCTAAAAATTTTGATGGCAGATTTAACTTTTACATACTCACACTGATATAAAGATGTAGGTTAAAAGTTTAGCTTAATAATCATTGGATAATCCTCTTTTTCCTCTTGCATATTTATCTTTTAAGTTTAGAGGCTATTTTCCACTTACTGCTTAATTTGTGAGACATTGCGTGTTGAGTAGCGGAACTTAACGCCGCACTTTAAACCCTTTACTGCTATTTTTGTGTTGAAACACAATTATTATTATAAACTGCTATAATATAGAAACAACACGAAATACCGTTTCTGTTTTTATTTTCAAACAAGCTTATGTTTCTTCATCCCTCGGGATGGAGTTGACGTGATGCTGTGGCTCTCTCGTGGAAATACTTTAATAATTCACCTGTATTATGTTCTAGTGTTATTTTTGTACTGTTTTATGTTCATTAACCCAGGTTGTATGAGGTCGGGTGTGGGAAGTTTTTAATCGTTAATTATTATATTTTTAACGTTACCACTTTATACCTGGTTGTTCNCGTTTCTACGCACAGAGGTTACGGCTGTGCGTGCGTCTTGCCTCAGTCAGTGCGAACATTTCCTTCTATATATATATATAGATATGTCCACTTATACAGGCTGCAAGCGTCTGCGCGTCTGCCTTTTACGGGAGCAACATATAGGGTAAAATACTTTAAATTTATATCTAAAGAAATTAAGTACCTTAACTTTTCGTTCTCAAAAAACTTATAAGAACGAGAAAGGGATATCTCTTGTTCCATTTCACGCAACTCAATATTGCCGAAATTAAATACGGACTCGAGTTCTTGAAGGGGCGTGTGCGGCGTCGCCTTGATAGGTTTATGTCTGTGTGCGCTATTCTAGCCAAATGGCGTTTTATTTTACAACGATAATTTTATTAATTATTTTGTTTGAAAAACTCACTTTCAATTTTGGAAAAATCTCTTTTATTTTAATTGCATTAGGTTTTTATAGAGTAGTTAAAACTGTGTTTAATTTAAAGTGGACAAAAACTTTTATATGTAGTATTATTTTTAATTTACTTTTCGAATATGTTAATTCAAATTTTCAATACATACGAAGTCAGTAACATCATTTTGCAAAAGCTTTTCAATACATACGAAGTCGGTAACAACATTTTGCAAAAGCTTTTCAATACATACGAAGTCGGTAACAACATTTTGCAAGAGATTTTCAATACATACGAAGTCGGTAACAACATTTTGCAAGAGCTTTTCAATACATACGAAGTCAGTAACATCATTTTGCAAGAGGTTTTCAATACATACTAAGTCGGTAAACACATTTTGCAAGAGCTTTTTAATACATACGAAGTCAGTAACATCATTTTTCATTTTGCATTACATTTGCAAGAGTAATAAAAACAATGAAATTAAAAAAAATATGACTTACGTGTCTCAAAGGTAAAGCGCCGAGGCCGGTCGAGGCGCAGAGGCTCAAAGTGTGACTGTAAACGCGACTGGTTGTTATATACTTTCATTTCTTCGCTCTGGTGTCGAGGTAAAGCGCGGCGTTGTGCTCCGCCACTCAACACGCAATGTCTCCAAAATTCAGCGGAAAGTGGGGAGCGGAGTATCTTAACACTAGGTTCCCTCTACCTACCGTGCTGTGTGGGGATACAGCGTAAAGCAGATTACCTGCAATTAAAGCAAGTTGAGTTCCGCCTTTTAACACGCCATGTCTTGAATACGGGCGGACAGTGCAGAACAGAGTGTATATACAAGGTTCTCTCTGGTCTCTGCCTACAACACAATACAGAAGATTAAGCATCAAACAGAAATCGTTTTGATTAAAACAAAATTCATACTTAGAAAACATATTTTTTATTTCAGGCAGCGTGTGCTGTTTCTGTTGGAGTCGGCAGTTACAGCGACCCAGCAGACATACAGGGGTTGGCGCACTTTGTAGAACACATGTTGTTCCTCGGCAGCGAGAAATACCCAAAAGAGAATGAATTTCGTTCCTTCATTCAGGTAAATAGAAAATATTATCGATTTATGTACTAATTGACGCCGTTGTGACGCAGTAAAGTAAGCGTGTGACTGAAACGCGATTTTTGTACGTTCGACTACCACTCGAAGGAATAAATTATTATTTATTATTGATTAAGTGCGGCGTTGAGGTCCGTTACAGAACACGTAATGACTCGAAAAAAGTGATGGAATGTGAAGAGTGGAGAATTAAAAAAGAACTTTGTTGTACTCGTATTTGTACAAAGATTATAAAATTAATATGTTTTTTTTTAACTTAGTAGAGAGAACCTATAGTGTTAAGACACTCCGTTCCCCACTTTAAGTAGAATTTAAGAGGTATTGCGTGTTGATTGGCGGAACTGAACGCCGTTCTTTGCTTCGACACCAGAGCGAAGAAATGAAAATATAAACTTAAATAAATATTTCATTTCCTCGAGTTTCACACCCTTGTGCCCCTGGGTCACGACGGCCTCAAAACGGCCTCAGTGTTATGTTATTGAATCTGTTTTGTAATATAAATAAAATACTACTTACTAAATTTCTTTTAACACTTGTTTTAAATAGACAGAAGGTGGTTACGACAATGCATCGACTGACCGCGAGGTAACAACCTTTTACTTCGACGTACAGGAGAAACATCTGACAGAAGCTATGGATATATTCAGTCAGTTCTTCGTCAGCCCACTCATGAAGAAGGAGGCTATGCAACGCGAAAGAGAAGCTATACAATCCGGTAATAAGAATAATTTATATAGAAAAAAATAATATATTTTAGTTTATACTTCTAAAAGTTGTACAAGTACTTGCTTCTTAAAAATTTTCACATTCTGTTTATAACCTGGCTATTGTCTCTTTTAATAGATTTTTTAGTCTTGAACATATTATACAACTAAATAATATTAAATTCACCGCAATTAAATAATAATTCTACTAACTATGCCATGTTGCTCAAATTGGTAACGTATCTTACGAATACATACATACAATAAAAAAAATGCGTTTTCATTTCCTGGCTCTAGAGACAAGCCAAAGCGCGGCTTAGAGTTCCGGTATCCAACAAGCAATGTCTTGAAAATTCGGTGGAAAGTGGTAAAATGGAGTGTTTTAACAATAAGAATGTAGAAATGGCGTGAAGTTAAAAAAAAATCCACGCTGTAGCGTAAAGTTGAAAAAATTTAATACACAAAATTACTATTATAGAATTCGCAATGGTCGCTCCGACGAACTCAGTTCGGATAGACCAGCTCATCGCATCACTTTTCCCGGACGGACACCCAGCTAGAACATTTAATTGGGGCAATTTACGTAGCTTACGCGATGATATACATGATGACGAGAAATTGCACACAGCTGCCATTGACTTCATAAAACGCCATTATAGCGCCCATAGAATGACTGTGGCTGTACAGGTTAGTTGAATTTTTTTTATTAATTGAAACTTAGAATGAATAGTAATATTAGATTGATTAGGAATTTTTATGTCGGTATTGGTGAACCCATCGTAAACAATGTATACCCCGGCATTTAAAGCCGAAGTTAAGTAGTGGCTTTATACCTCTCGGGTATCTAGAGGAACACCGATTGATTAATGACTGTCAATATGGCTTCCGCCGTGGTCGCTCACCCGGTGATCTTTTGGTTTACCTAACCAACCGCTGAGCTGCGGCAATTTAAAGCCCCTTGCTTTAGAGGGCCTGGTAGTTAGTTTGGACATGGCGAAGGCCTTTGACTGAGTGTGGCATGGGGCGCTCCTTGCTAAACTTGCCATCCTATGGGCTTCCAGAGAATTTATTTACGTGGATCGCCAGTTTTCTCGCTGGGTGCAGCATCAAGATCGCTGTCGACTGCTTTTGCTCTGAATATATGACCGGGAACGCTGGTGTTCCCCAGGAAGACACAAGTTTGCGCGTTAACCACAAAAAACCCCATTTGTCGTATCGCCAGTCTTCGAAAACTTATAATGTATACTTGTGCTTATACTACCGCGCCCAGTATAAGCACATTGGGCTTTAGCGTTTCGAGTGACTGCCAGCATCGCGATCATCTGGAAAGCAAGGCCAAGTCAGCCTCAAAGAAACTAGAAGTCATCAACAGAGTTAGACAATACTTCACGCCTAAACACCGATTGGCCCTGTTTAGGGCACAGGCTCGGCCTCATATGGAGAAAGGATAGCCTGTTCAAGGATAGCTTAACAATATCAAAATATTTGTACTCAGTAAAGATTGTCTGAATAAAGTAAACTGTAAAAAAATTAAAACACTTGTGTAAATAATAAGTCGTAAAAAGAAAAACAATTTTTACTGTTTTATGATTTGAGTACATTTTTTAATATGTTGTCATTGTGTTGCGCCTATAAAGCTTGCAAAGATTATTCTATACTAATATTAATAGTTTCTAAAATTACTTCCTGAAAAAATCACCAGTATTTTTTTCGGTATAGCCCTTGAAAGTTTTTGATAAAGTTTTACTTACTTAAAAATAATTTTTATTCCATGTTATTTTCAAGATTTATAAGCTAGTTATGAAGATAGTTTTGAAATATTAGAGTATACAAAAGGCCTAGTATTGACCTATATTTAAACAAAAAACCATGAGCATAGACTCAACAGTCAGGTTGTATTTGCCAATTCTGACTAATAAATCCGATTTTTTCCAAAAAAACTCAAATTCTTAAATATCTGCCGAACTGTTGCATAGTGAGCGAATATACATGGGGATAAAATGGATAGGTACTGGTCCTCAACTATTACCGCCTTCACCGCGTGAAGTTACTCCTAGCTTATGCTATTTTAAATTATTAGGTCAGAATAATAACCTCATTTAACACTGACCACGTAGAACAACTATTCCGAAGCTATTATATGCATATCTCTTAAGGTTTAGGCTGTTAGGGTTCCATATGAGCTGCTCCAGAGCTGGACAGAAAATGCTTGTTATGTTGATCAACTTTTACTAAGACGCTATATTTGTATCTCTTAGAGATTAGACGGGCTGCTAGGGTTCCAAGTCAGATACTCCAGACCTTCATTTTTGTTATGTGGGTGGAAATCGTTTGTCATGTTGTTCAATTCTCCCAAGGAAGTATATTTATATCTCTTATAGTTTAGACAGGCTGTTAAGGTTTCACATCAGAGTATCCAGATTTTAAAAAAACAGACAAAGAGACAATTTTTTTTGTGGATTTGAGCTCTATTACTGTTCCTAAACCCCCATCAATTATTATTTTGTAAATACATTCAATGTACAGACGCGCCATTTTTTCTTCTTCTATGTACGCATTTTTAATGTAAGTTAATAAAAAGTAGTAATTAATATAAGTTTGTTATTTCTAAGTTTTATATAATTTACAGGCCCGTATGGATCTTGCAGATCTAGAGAAACTTGTATCATGTATGTTCGGACAAATACCAACGAATAAGTTGCCAGCTGATGACTTCAGTAAATTCTCTTTTAAACCAGAAATGGTTACACCGCAATTCAAAGACGTTTATTACGTGAAACCAGTTGGCGATACTACTGAGGTAAATAAAAAATTGTATCTTACCCTACACCACTGTATTATAATGTACACTTTTTTTTTATAATCTGTAATAACTACTACAAAATATCTTATATAAAGAATAACAGAGTAAAAAAGGCCTAGACCTTCTCCAGCCAGTACATAATGTCCTATAACCGGAGAAAACGGAATATAAATATGCGAAATATAGGTAAATAAAANTGGGGTTAAGGGATTACAGTTTGAAGTCGTACACGGTTACGTCGTTAACTATAAGACCATATATAATTCTTTGTTACAGGTTCCAATTCAAAAGCAAATTCGTAATGGCGCGACTCAACACCCTTTGCCTCGACACTAGAGCGAAGAATATGGAAATATAAATTTAAATAAATGAATATTCAATATTTAAAATATTCGAGTGGTAATCGAACCCGCAACCAGTCGCGTGTACAATCGCATGCATCCTGCACCACAACTGGGTCTAAGTAAGTACTACTTACTTTTAAAATAACCAGAAAACTAAATATTTTAGAACAAAATGTAATAGCAAAGTTAAAAGAGACATGTAAAAGTTATTCCGTAAGTAAGGCACATATTATAAAACTCGAGCTTTCAAGTTGAAGAGCAATTTCAAAGTTCACCAAGTACCCTACCATATAGCCACCATTACTAAAATAAATACTGAGATAGTATTTCCGTAGAGCAAACCTATTAACACACTTATTCCATTTTGAACTGGAAATAATAGTAAAAATTAGCTTTACGCTGCATCTCGTGCACAGCACTGCCATCCCGGCAGAGGGATTGTAGTGTTTAGACACTCGGTTCTCCACTTTCCGCCGAATTCTAGATACATTGCGTGTTGAGTTGCGAAACTTAACACCGCGCTTGTTACCAGAGCAAATATTAAATATTTCATTTCCTCGAGGGGGAATCGAACCTACAATCTGTCGTGTTTACAATCACACACGTGTGCTCCTGGGCCAGAACTGGCATCAATCAATTACATATCTTTTTATATAATAGACTATGTCGTGAAATCCTTTTAGTTATAGAATACATCGTTTTTATATTGCATTTTTGACTTACATCTACTACATACTTTTTATAAAAGCTCAGATTAATTAGCATTCGTAGATAAAAGCTTTAAAGAATCAAAAACTTTTAAAAAAGCTCTCAAAATTCATCAACACTGTTAGTAGCAATGATTTTCGTGTCCATTTTTCAATATGTAAAAGTTTCTAAGCGGATTACAAGATCGTCCATACATTTTAGCTTATACCAAATTTTATATATACGAGTATAGTATTTTCGATTTGTTTTGTATTTTCATTTTAAAAATATTTTTTAGTTAATCTATATATATATAAAAGGACTTGTCCTCAGTGACTGACTGAGAAACGTGGAGTTTGGATAGATGTTTACTTTCGTAATCTGGATATCCACTAAGAAGGGATTTCGAAAAATTTTAATTCTAAAGGGATGAAATAGGGGTTGAAAGTTTGTATGGAAAAAAAATAAATCGGCACCGATTCTTATAAAATTTGAAATATAAACTTTTAAAAATATTTCATTGAACACATGTTTCATGGTTTATTAGAATTCACCCCTAAATAAGCTAGCGAAGCTGCGCGCATCCGCTAGTATCTATATATTTTTTAAGTTTCACGCTGTATCATATAGGGTAGAAAGAAAAAAACTTAATATTAATATACTCCTTTGATACATTGCTTGATGAGCTGCGAAACTCAACGCCACTGCTTGTCTTGTTACCAGACCGAGAATGAAAATAGTTCATACATCCAAGTGAGAATCGAACCTACAACCATTGCAAATAAACACACGCCACTACACCTCGGCGGCCTTAATTTCCTCCACACCCAAAAACGAACTAAAAATTCCCAAAAAGTTAAATTCATATCAACTTCGCTTCAACAACGCATCCATCACCCAGTATCATCGTTTAATCATGAGTTAATGTAGCACAACTAATGTACAGAGACCACACGCTGGTACGCTGTTACGCGACATTACGCAGGTTGTCGTTAAAATTATAGTGTGTACTAATAAAGTTTGATGAAAATATTATAATTATATAGGGATAATGAAAATGTAAGTTTATATTTTAGCTTAAAATCCCCAGTGGTGTGTGAATATGACGGCTTATATTCAAATTAAAAGCGTTTAGTTCCGCCACTCAACACAATGTTTCGATTTGCCAGAAAACGGAGAATGGAATCTTTACTTGTTCTTTATATTTACCCTGTTATGAGGGGAATAATGTGTGAAAATTTCTTATGGGAATGTAAGCCGCTTCGTTACGTAACGCGTTACGGCGCCAGTCTGTCTGGCTTCCCTTTCTCTCACGCATACGGCAGCGGCAGGCAGGCTCCTGCTCTCTCGCAATAATCCACAACGCTAGTTGTATGTTGGGCCGGTGTTTCTCTCTCCTCTGTTAATAAATAATTATTTATCATTATACTTATACTGTACATACACAAAATTGTAATGTGAATACTCAAGAATTGTATTTAAGAATAAAATTTTGTAGGTAAATGGTTTATATAAAATCAAATTTTTTAAAAAAATTGAAAAGAAGCTTAACAAAACAAATTGATCTTTATTTATTTTAAATCAATACAAAATATAACAAATACAAACGAAAATTTGAAATTCTAAGCTTACATAATTCAATGTCGTAACTTTCTTACGACGCCATTTATTTAGGAGCATTGTATTGTAAAATTTATAAACAACGAATACTGTTTTCTTATTTTTTGTCCAATTTTACTAAAACATAAGCTAAAATAACAAGAACAGCAAAAATTTCGAGTGTCAATGGCGATGATGGAATTCGCAGTGACGTTTCTATAAAAATTTAATGAACTTTACAATTCTTCCGTGAAGGACACCGGGTAAAATTTGTTTATAAATTTCAATATTTATAGTATATTTTAACGTTAACCAAGCAACAACTGTCGTGTTCACAGTCACATTCTATTCCTCATCATCACAATGGCATCAATTGGCACCAACATCTATGCTGCAAGGTCCTTGAAATCCTAAAAAGTATTAAATAAGTATATATTTCTTATAATTTGAAACTTCACTTTCATTTTCTTACGCGTTTACGCCGTAATTTCATACGAGACAAGCTAAGAAAATAAAATTAAACATCAGGTAGAAGGTGAGACGGCCATACCTCGCCGGAACTAAATATAAAAGCTGAAGCTGTCCACATGCCAAGCATTACAACACAGGAAATGGTGGGGTATTAAATGAAATTTTAAAAGATAGAATATTATACCTAATAAATAAATATATTAGGTTTATTACGTTTAATATTGTCATTAAATTGCTAACTAACTAACTAATACAATTTTTAACTCTACGCTTTTGTCGTCCGTTATCCTTCATATGACATGTGACGAACCTAGGACAAGCCTATCGACCATAGTTTATTCGATGAACTATTAATAATATTTTTGAGTTCCCACTGCTATATAAATTATCAGAATCAATAATACAATACTTATCTATAATAGAAACATGTAAAAATTAGATTTTGGTTTTTCAACTTCCCTGAAATTTTATATTCCTATTTTCTTTTTACTTACAAATAATTCTCCTTCTTTCTCCATCAACGATTGTCTCTAAGAGATTGCTTGAAGCAATAACACCGTTTTTGCTTACGCATTTTTAAATTTTATACTTTTACTGGAGTTAAAGTACTTTTTTATTATTTGTTTGTGTATATTTGTGTGTATATATATGTTATTAAATGTTATCATATATATATATATATAAAACCTGAAGGTAAATAGACATGACTATTACTTTCAATGACATACATAGGTGTAGGCAAATAATGTAATGATTCATTCTACATATGACGCTACAAGCATCTTTCGATTAAAGTTGGCAAAAGACACTGTCTCATTTACGTTTCTACACAATATAAACGCTACTTTTTATTTTCTTTTTATTTTCCCTACTTTCCTGCATCATCAACGCTACGCTTTGCCTCGTTACCAGAGCATACAAATGATAATTTTAAATATTTAATTTTCTTGAATGGGAATCGAATCCATAACCTGTCGCGTTTACGGTGGCAAGATTGTGTAATTTTTATTATTCATTGCAGAATCCGGCGCTGAATGCGTAACGGAGTGCCTTAACACTACGCTCCTTTTGCCTACCCTACTACAGATGGGATATATACGTGAAGCTGAAAAAAAAAATAACGAAAGTAAATGTAAAAAATTTTTTAATCAATCTTTGATGTGCACATCGACCAATCCTCATAAAGATACTGGGAGGAGAAGTCCAGCAATGGACGTTGCACAAGTGGAACTACATGTCCGCAATTTTATAATTATTTATAAATAAAATTATTAAGCGGCACTTGAACCTGCGACCTCTACAAATACACGATTTAGCCAAAAAATCTGATTTTTATTTCATCGTTCCCTCTTCCCACGTGTATGTCTCTGCCAAGTACGTGCCAAAACACATTATGATTGTAATATAAAATTTAAATAAGTACATTTTAAATAGAAATTGATTGGTAATTTACAGTGCACGAGTAATAAAATTGTTTTAAGAAATTTTCTTAGCTTTCTTTTTTTAAAAGAATAGTATTGTAATTTTTGTACTAGAAAAATTCTACATCTATGAGCTGTATCTTTGACAGAACAGCTGGCAGTCTGTCTATAAACGAGATGATTGAGAGTTCGATTCACACTCGGGGGAAGAAGGAAGGAAGGAAGGCCCTGGTAGATAGATCACGGCATTGTGTTTTCCGCTATTGAACATGCAATGTCTGGAGATGTTTCAGAAACTGGGTGGGCACGGAGTGCTCTAACACTAGGTTCCTTCTGACTACCACGTTATGTGGGATAACGCGTGAAAGTGTATAAACTTTGTACATAAACTTTATTTATCGAACCCGCAACAAAATGATAGAGCTATTAAAGCGAACGTAGAAGTTGACCTATTGAGGAGAGATCTATTTTTCATACTTTCTACATACGCTTGAAACATGAGTGACAGAGTGAACCTAGTGTCAGATGCCGCCCGAATTCGTAACTCAACGCCGCTAAATTATATGTTCTAGATATTTAAAAGATTAAATAAGAATAAATATTACATATAAAATAAAACAGTAACAGCGGAGTGTTTTATTATAATTCTCACCTACGCTAACATATTCTGAATGTCCAATCTTTTTTTAGATAGAGCAAAAGTGTGGATCGTTTTAGACGGAAGAACCCAGTGTAGTTTTGATAGGCGCGCGCACTACAGTAAGTGTTATACATATAAAAAAAGAAGCATTTCGAACTAAAAATATATAAAATTACACATATTTTAAATTTAATTGTGATAAATGAAATAATTAATGGTGTTTATATGTAAAATTTACATTTATTTATGTTTTTGGGTCGCAATGTAGGTGAAGGTGCATGTAATTATCATTTTAGCTCGGAATTCGGATTTCTATTTTTATGTTTGTCAGTTGTTTAACGTGATTGTGATATGTGATGTGCTTTTTATTTTTATTTTTTTAAATTATTGTGACAAAAGTATATAGTATGGATTTTGGTAATCAAATACCCGTTTGATTTAATTTTTCTATAAATATATAGCGTATTAAATTCCTTGCATATTGATTTTCAAAATATTTTTTTTTAATTAAAAAAGTATACTCGGTCACCATTCGATGACATAACTATTTTAATTTTCCTACCTGGTAGATTAGTCGCAGCGTTAAGTTCCGAAATTCAACAAGTCTTTAAAAACTCATCGAAAAGACAGAGTTTTCTTAGAGACTTTAAATCTTTTCTGCTTAGAAGAAATCTCCACAGTTATAAAACAAAATTAATATTTGCAAATCTATCTTTGTCCCATACAAAAAAAAATACTTTATTTATGTTACACGATTTTA
Organism: Heliconius cydno galanthus; assembly: GCA_036379175.1. Classification (NCBI taxonomy): domain Eukaryota; kingdom Metazoa; phylum Arthropoda; class Insecta; order Lepidoptera; family Nymphalidae; genus Heliconius; species Heliconius cydno. Next base: position 506,929 of record JAKRZM010001260.1, read on the forward strand.
CCCCAAAACTTAAAAGCTCGAAGGACCTATAAAAGGAAAACAATAAGCAATATAAGTCAAATATATTCAATATCTATTACGATTGATATCGGGAACCTTGCGAAAGGTAATGTGTCAAGGGACAAGGGGGAAATAGATTAATAAACGTCAAATATTAATATAATAACAACGCCGCTATAGCACAGTTGTCTAATTGTACACACGAAGGTTGTAGGATCAAATTTTATTATATTATAATTATTTCTTCGCCGACTGTAAAATTATTTAATGATAAAACGTCTCGAAAATTAAATGAAAAATACGGAACTGTGTTTTAACCATTGGTTCCCTCTAAACGGGGGGGGGGGGGCTAAGGGGGGAACTAAGAGGGGGGGATAGAGTATGAAGTTATAATAATATATTTGAAACCAATTAATCCGTTCATATTAGTGTACACACATGTAATGTATACAAATTATATGCCATTGGGATCGTATTCAGTTTCATAATCTGTATAGAATACGCGTCGCGTTGAAATTACGTTAATAAATTATTCATTATAATGAAATTTGAACTATTGTTGGATTTCATTATTTTAGTTAGTAGTGGTTTTTGAAATTCGCATAGCTTTTTAAGGTGTTGGTTGGTTCGATTTTGATCATCTTTGTAATGTAAATTTCTTCTTGTATACTTATAATAACAGGCAGTCCACCTTTAACTTATATGAACTAATGAAAAAAAAATATCTCAAAACATATATGAGATGCCAATTAGAACTGCCCACCACACAGAATACCCATTAATCGAATACATACTAAACAGCAGTACAAAATTCAATAACCATACAGAATCCAGCCTTAATAGCCTTTATATATAATTACAGTACGTGACCATGGCCTTCACGAGTATCTATTAGGCTTAGGGAACCTATAATTATCGTCCCATTGGGGGAACCCTTTTAACGAACGTGCGATAGAGAATTACGAGAAATGGCGATTCGTTTGATATATAATAAAAGGATGGTAAAAGGTCACTTTAATTATCACGTAGGCTGTTTATTAGGTGGGTAATAATGTTAGATATTTATGTTTGAATTGTTTTAGGTTATGTTTTGCGTTTATTGTGGTGTGATAGCATTAGTTGACGTAAGTGCCACTGGTGTAGGTTCGATTTTCATTCGAGGGAATTAATTATCTTTATTTCCTCGCTCTAGTAGCCACTCAACATGTCTCAAAAAATTGGGGAAAATGGGGAATGGAGTGTATTAGAAATGAGCTTACCCTGCCTACCTTGAAGATTTTTTAAGAAATTAGTAACTTTTAAGAAATTATTATCTTTCATACTATTATACAGTAAAATTATCCAAGAATTATACGAAAATAGAACCATAAAGGAATTTAATAGATTTGTATATTAAATTTGTACATATAAAATAATATTGCTTAGCGAATACATACTCTCGTAAGTCTATAGATGTACGTTTCCGTTATTGTGTTCGGAAGTCCAAATGATTCTCTTCCTTAGTTTTGTATCTTACTTTTTTGCGTGGACTTTATGACGTAAAATGGAAGTCTCATTTTCTCCCATTCCCGTAGAAAAATAAAGAAATATTAGTCATATAATTTTTACATTCCAAATGTATACTTTTGCGCATCAAAAATTTATCCAACTTACAAAAATGAAAACGCTAAACTGAAATTATAATAATATTTTATTTTATGCTCCATTAAAAACAAAATATCACAGATAACTTTTATTAATTGCAATAATTAATTGAAAGAAATAAAAATAAAGAAATAAATTAATGATATTTCAATTATTTTCAATTCACCGCTGGTAAATATTAAGTTGAGAGACGTAGAGTTTCATCACTCAATACGCAATATCTCAAAAATCTGAAAACGAAAAACGGAGTGTCTTAACACTAGGTTCCCTGCCTACTCTCCTATATACAAAATTATAACAATGTTTATCTTTTCAGGTGCGCCGCCATATATAACAGAATGCTCATATGAAACATATCAAGATGTTGCCCACTTTCAGTTAGTAGGTGAGATATTTTCTGTTTTTGCTCGTTACGTGGCTTTACGTACGTCGTCGATCATTATTCATCGTGTTGCTCCATTAATTACATTTTTTTAATAAAAAAAGTCAATTAAGATTGAAAATGTTCTACTGATTATATTAGGGGAAATTTTGATAATAGAATATGTTAATTTTTTTTATATCCATTTTGGTATATGTTTGTATGGTATATAAATAATAATAAAATGTCTTTATATACCGTTAACTTTCAACTATAGTCTCGGTTTTTATTATAGGTTTCAGGTTTTTATGTATAGGTTTTTAGTAATAAAAGAATGCCTTGTAGAAATAATTTATTGATTAACATGCATTTTTTTCTTATTTAATTGATTTTGTTAATTTGTTCCAAAAAAAAAATTAAAATGAATGAAAATTACCTTAACTTCATCTTTCTTATACTTTCTTATATTGAATATTAGATTTCTAGATCTTTCCATTCCCATGACCATATATGGCCAAGAAACAATAATACACAAATTGCCCTACGCTATGACAAAGCAGCGTCTAATTATTTCATATGACATAACTCAAACATCTATTATATACTGTACATATATATATCTGTATTTATATACAGCTGTTGTACGTCACTGCTGGCACCTGCGCCTTCCTATTCACGACGTATGAAGCTTAATTTAGATGCGATGAAATTATTTATATATCACTAGCGACCGCCCGCTACTTGCTCTGTGTGGACTTTATGACATACAGCATAGAAATTTCATTTCTGTCTTCCATAATTTGGATTAAAAAACGTAAAATTCTATAGGAATATCGAGAATCTCTTATATCTTCTTTATACAGTGTCCTTCCTTCCTCCTGGCATTAATCCCGGCTATTGCCAGGGAATGCCCTCCTCCTCAACCTACTCCACTTTGCACGGTCTTTTGCGTCCTCGGTGGTCCTCCTTTATACTGTGTCCTCTTCGATAAATGGACTACCCTATCCAAAAATATTATTGTAAATTGGAACCAATATTTTCTGAGATTAGCGCGATCAACCAAATAAACTCTTTAGCTTCATGATATTAGTGTAGAAGTACAGAAGTGTAGATTGACATTGTTTATTATTGATTATATCATGTTTAAGGCATTCGTGTCTATTCACATGGGTATGTGAAATATTCTAAGTGATGATTGAGATGGTAGTTGTGTCGATATCCGCGTGCGTCAAATATTTATGTCAGATGAAGCAAATTACATGTAAATAAAGTGTTTATTTTTAATCTTCTTTAATATAAACTTCCTAGGCCGTCATGGTGCAGGGGCACTAGCGTGCGCCCGTTCTTTATTCGATTTCTAACTTAACAGCAAAGAAGCGTGGCGTTGACTAGATTCCCTATGTTAGGCAGATAACAAAAACCTCATTCAAATCGTTAATTAATTAACAAGAAAATTTTCCAAACAAAAAACTAACTTCTCAACAATTCGCTACCAAGTCTAGAAATTAAATATATATTTAGAGGGGGAACTTCGTTTAATATGTAAAAAATCCTCTCGCTTCCACCAACTGGAAGTAACTTTTGTTCTCGGCAGTACTTAACGAACGAGACTGTTTTGTTAGATACTTGTTTCTTATTCAGTGTCAGTATTACTTTTGATTTTAGCAACAAATAATTTTATCGGCAACCGCTAGCTTTAAAACAAACTTTGATAAGGAGCTTAAATATTTATAAAGGATGTGTTTATTTCTTTTATGGTAGAATCTGGATGTTATGATAGTTGAGGTCGTCGTGCCACAGGACCAAAAGCGTATGACTGCAAAACGCGATGGTCGTGGGTTCGATTCTCACTCGGGTAAATGAAATGTTTAATTTATTCATTTTTTCGCCCTTATGGCATTGAGTTCTGCGACTCAACACGCAATACCTCAAGAATTCAGCAGAAAGTGAAGAACGGAAGTGTCATAACGGAGAACGGAGCCGAGACTTCGTTCCCAGGTTCCCTCTGCCTGCTACGTGCGGTGTGAAACTGATAATATGTTCAGTAATAAAACTTAAAAAATCTTATTAAATCTTTCAAGTTAACCTTAAAATAATAATACTAATCTATGAATAGAAAAGTTTCCTCCAAAGTGGAAAGCCATAGTAATATTTTATAAGGAACGGATGCAGCGTACAGTAAAGTACCGCCTTCCTATCGCGTAATTGAGACTTATGAAAATATTTGTTTTGAGCTTTAGAGTTATAAAGCTTTAATATTATCAACTATTTTAAAAGAAAAATTGTAAAATATTTTACATTATTACGTAAAATTGTTATTTTAATTTTAAAATGTTGATAAATATTAAGCAATAAAAACTAAATAATGTCGTAGTGCACAATCGCTCCTTCAGTTCCAACATCTATATAGACAGAATGTAGCGTCGAATTACGCTTTCACTAAATTAAAAGGATATAGTATAGTTTAGTAAGTAGTACGGATATACGGAGATATACGGATTTTAACTTAAAAATATATTCTATTTTTTCTTAGAATAGAATAAAGATGAGAAGAAGTCTAAATAATGAATTATTTTTATTATCCCCCTTTATTTTAGTAGATATTGAAGAACAGAATACCTTGAAAGTATATTTTCTATAAAGCCATTATATTTAGTATATAATACAATAAGTTTTCCAACACTAAATATGCATTATCCTAGCTCACTGAGCCGCAAAGGGTTAAGCTTAGTTAGTTTAATAACTAATGTAATTTACTCATACTAAGACTAGAACGGTCCAGTACAGTACGTTGCAACTAGCCGTGCCTGGAATGGCCAAGTTCGTTACTCATCCCAATACGTGGACGATTCTCCAAAATAAGCACGTATGCACTAGGAGATAAAGATAATGAAGATCTTCTTAAACTTGAAAATTTGAAAGGTAGTTGTAATAAAATGGACTAATAAAGTAAAATTTTCGAAGTCTTAGTTCTCATTTTACTTAAGAATTAAAAAAATAACAAGCGCGAGGTCGGACTCTCCCATGAAAGGTTCATGGCACTTTGAAAGATGTCAATAAGTTTTGTAGTACAATGGCAGTTTGTTATAATGTTTTTCATAAAACTAGTAGTAGATTGAAACATAAACTTGTTTATCTATAATGTTTTATAATAGAACTTTTCAAAAATTAAAAAAAAATAAAAAATATTCTATCTGTCTATATCTCCAATCACTACACTTTTCACGAGCGTTCATGTACAGGGTGTCTCATGTCTTATTTTTCAATTTAGAACTGGAGGTACACATTTTAGTTACGGAACCCTAAATATTCTTTATTTCATGATTTTTTTCACATTTTCTATAACATATTTATTATAATTTATGACACGCACTATACCACAATTACAATTATCCAATGTGATAATTCAATACATGCACTATGAACTAACACGCCGGTTGTTCATTAGTCCACAGTGTGCGGCTGTAATTTGATTTTAACGCTTCAATATCAAACACTATGCCTCCGGATAACTTTTCTTAGTTTCTGAGTAAATTACATTATTTAGTTAGCGGAATTGTTATTTGACGTTGTTTATTATAGCGAGTAGGAGTAGTAGGTAGGCCTAAATCAGCACAAACTTCAATTTCGAGTTAGAAGCTTTGTAAGCTAAACTGAAAGTTATATTGTTTTAATGTGTAAAGTGAGTATGAAATAAAGAGAGAAAAAGAATCTCATGGTTTTTTTATAGTACTGAAAGAATAGTTATTGAGACCGTCGTAGAGAAGCAGCCCAGTCGTGGGTTCAATTCTCATTCAGGAAATTAAATATTTTCATTTGTTCTCTCTGGTTTCATAATATTGTTTCTATAAGAAAAGAGAGTTTCCCAGTAGAGACAAGGATCCCAGTAGATAATCACAAGTCTAGGATTGGACAGCTCCAAGATCCTCATTCTGCAAGGCTATTCTCATTATAAACTAGATTTTATATATATTTAATTCACTTCATCACCTAATTTGTCTGCTACACTGCTACCTCTACATACTCTAGATAGACATCTACAATATAATTAACGCAATCGATCTGACCCAAAAGCCTCGTTAACTTGTCACATATATCTTATAAATCTTCGGTAGACAAAAAGTCCACGGAGGGGAATCCTCGTTCGAGGAATTTCATAAGGATAATAAAATAATCCTTTCTGTGCTAAGGTTTTATCCTATTTGGGAAGCGATACCCGAAAATAATATCAAAGGCAACCCGCCAATATTGTTTGCAGGCATTTATTAAGCTGGTTCCATTTGAGTCGGCGTATTGTAACGAAATGTGTGGTGTGACACTGTTTTATTGTTGTATCTGGTTTATATTTATAGTTATTAATAGATAGTCATATACTTATTTAAGGACTTTATCGTATTTATGTCAAATTAAGTAAAAATATATGTATAATAAACTATATATATAAACCTTCACTGAGAAATACTCTACCTAATAGTGAGAATCGCATCAAAATCCGCTGGGTGGTTTAGAAGAAGAGTTTAAAAGGAACAGACAGAGTCACCTCTTTATTTACGACGACTTTATTTTTAATATATAGAGACATGGTATATATTTATAGTTAGTTATAGATAGCTGTGGTTGAGTTATGGCTGTAAACACGAGGGTTGGGGGTTTGGTAAATTTGTAAATAGTAAGGGTAAATTTGAACTCAAGGGAAATAAATATTTAATATCTACAAAATCATGCTTCAACAGGTGTAGGTTAATTTCAATAATATTTTTTTATTTCTTAAAATTTTCTCGTTACTAAAGTCGATTATTATTTTTATAAAAACTAAATTAAGTAAAAAAAAGTAAAATAGAAAAGTTTTTTCAATATTATACACCAATAACGGCCTACATGAGGTTTATAATCAAAACTTTTTAAAAAGTTTCCGAATTGGGTCAGCAGGTGAAGCTTAAAGATCCTAATCGTGTAATAAAGTAAGAGATACTCTGTCGGCATCTGTCGATGGTATTCTGGCGCAGTGGGAAAGTATCTCTATCTATCCGTAATGGTTGTGGGTTTGATTCTCATTTGTGGTATTTATTTTAAAATATCTATCTATAATTTATCTGTAGCTAGTCAATCAAGATACGAACTTGTGTTCCGGAAATATCTATAAAATTGACAGAAAGTGGAGAACGACGTACGAGCATTGGACATTGTACACTCCATAAAGATCATTTTGAACATCCATTGTGACACAGTGGAATAATATCTGTCTACAAACTCGACGGTTACAGATTTGATTCCAATTCAGAGAATAAATAATTGTCTTTACTCTGCTCTATTGAAACAAAGAACAGCGTTGACGTCTGCCTACGCATGAATACGTTCCTATTAAGATAAACAGCGAAGAACAGAGTGTCCCAACACTATCCTCAATTATCCTGCAATATATAGCTTAAAATATCACAGCAAAAAAGTTTTTGAACAAAAAAGAAAATATTCCGTGAATAATGAAGATTCATCTAATGGTAATAACACAGCATGTAGAGCTCTCGAGGTTTACGATCTGGATTATGAAGGATAGAAGGAGGAATGATACGTTTTTGTCGTTTTGTATGTGGGAAAGTGTCATAGCTAATATTTTGCGGGGCTTTCTACCAAACTCATAAGGGGTCAGCCCAAGAAAAAAATTGATAATATACTTCTTTGTAAGATTCTTTCTTGGGTTAAGTTTATTAGAGTATACGATGACACTTGCTATCTATGACACAGATAAAATAATAAAAATGTAAGGTTGATATTTATTTTTATCGTTGCTTTCAGTTTTGTGTTTAGTATAAAATATAAAGATCCAAGCACTTAGTTTAGAAGTTTTCTTTTTTCTTACTCAAAATTTTCTAAGACTCTGCTGTCTGTATGTCTGTCTATTACCACAACAAATTATAAAAAAACAGGATAAAATCAAATATTTAAGAGACTCCTATACAACAAATTTATTCCAACTTACACGATTGCCGTGCCTTGTCTTGAAGAACTTTCTCAGAAGAGTAAAGAAATAATTAATTTCCACGAGTACGAATCGAACCTATACCACCACTGAAAAATTTGAATCTAGACGTACAAATGACAAAAATAAAAAATAATTGCACTAAATCAATAATTATAAAAATCATCACAAAAAAATATATTCACTTAAATAAAATATTGTATTACTATCAAATATAAGGGTTTTGAAGTATTTCAAAGGAAAAATAAATTTATATTTTTGGTAAGCCTCTCTCGAGCGATGAAAGGAATGAAATACAAAATTTTCTTCGTCCGCATCTAAAGCTATTACGTCGGAGGCTAATGAAATCATTTGTTTTGATATCTCTTGACAACATTTTGGTATCTAATTTGATAGAACTCAATGATGATCATGCTCGAGTAGTTGTTAATGACTGGCAGTGAGTTATTTGTGGTGGGATCGATAATATAATAATTATTTTTATCCATAGTTTGATGGGTAAAGAGAACCAAATATCAAATCACTCCGTTTTCGAGCAAATGTCAACGTCTCGGTTTGTCTTGCCAGAGTAGAGAAATGGAAAAATGATTTCTCTGACTGGGGATCGGACCTTCAGCCATCATATTTCCTGTCAAATACTCTAATTGGGACCCTGAGTATATATAGGTCGACTACGCCACGATGGCCTCAACTGTTTAGAATAAATTGAATATTTTTTTGTATTAAAGATAACGTTGTCTTTATTTGATAGAAATTGCACAGGAATGTCAGTTTCGTCCAAAGGGAATCAAACCCCATGGTGTGACCCCATGTGGTGCCCACAACGCGTCGATCTGTATATATTGGGTATACCTATTAATAAAATATATTGTTTTCTGTTGATTGGTGCCACTTCTAATATTTTCTTTGCTGTTTGAACTGTAGTTTTTCTCTCATTTTTTCTGATTATTAGGGTCGAGATAGTTCATAAGTTGTTAGTTCATAGAGTGTTGTGACATTGTGAACTTAATTATATTCAAGAGTTATTATTATATTTGCGATGAATTTTCAAAATTTCTCTGAGTTGTAGTTTAGGGAAATATACGTTTCACAATCATTCTCCTAATTGGAATTCAGAAACACGTACAATAGTCGAATATAAGTCGAGGTAGGTAATGAGGGTTTTCCGCTGGTGCAAATAATGATAATTATTATTGCAATAATTTTGAAGTCAGTGCAAAGTAAAACAAACAGGCTTAGTAATTTGATATTGTAGTAATTTTTTTGTATCATTAGCTTGAGCTAATGATACAAAAAAATTACAAAATTATAAAATCTTTCTTTAATTATTTTTGTTTAACAAAACCTAAGTACGTTTTGCTTTATGTAAAGTAAATTTATTTTTTATTTTATTTTTTGAAGTCAGTCTGTTTTTTGTTAAGAAATAATTTTAATTTAAGGCTACTTATATATTTACTTACTTCAGTATTAAATCTTAAATTTTTATTAGAATCATATTATTTTAAGGCCACCGTGGTTTTCCCCATCAGTGAGACAAAGCGCAGCGTTGGGTTCCACCACTCAATAAGCAATGTCTCGAAAGTTGGGATATATCTATCGCCCATAAATGCCAACATACCTATATATCCCCCAGAATAAACCGTCACCACGTAAACATCTAACAAACATCGAACCACCGATAACATTTTAACAATCCATAACCAATTACCCCGCGATCATATCTAAAGGAGTTACAGATTTTGTTTTATGGCGTCCCCCATTGGCTGGCTGTCATAAAATTTAAGAGAAAGAACGGAAAAGCCATAAAACTAGTGTACGGACGGACCTCCCCGTTATCGCACTCCAGCCCGCCTTTACGATACACGCGCACTTCGATAAAGTGTTACGACGGGATTAGAGATATAGTAATTGGAGACGCTGTATAGTTTTACATTGCATGTTTTTTTTCCTTTTTTGAAGTTCGTTTCGTTAGAATGAAAGTGGAAATTGTAATTGGTTAGATGGTTATTGATTCGAATACTGCTTAGGGTTATGTTAGGTTTTGTCTATTTCGGTTTTAAAATGAATGGCGGTATTCTGTTACGCTTGTTGTTGCTGATTATTCATCGACAGCCATCTTTTGTCCACTGCTGGACAGGCCTTCCCCAATTCTTCACCACACTCGATCCCCAGCTCTTCGGATCCATCCGCTTCCCGCCAACCTCTTTAGGTCGTCGGTCCATCTGGGTATCCACTCTTATATATTAATATTATATTGATATCTATATAGTGAGGTATTAATATCTATACTAATATTATAAAGCTAAAGAATATTTGATTGAACGCACTAGTCTCTGTAAAACATTAATTGTTCGAAGTGAAAATCTCTTTTAGTATTCGACAGTCCATTTATTGAGATTCAGAGCAGCAGATTTTAGTTACTTCCATTTGATTACGCGGACGAAGCCACAGGTAAAGCTAGTCCGAGCTAAAATGTAATATCACAACGAATTCTTAAAACCAGAATTTAAATAATACAACAAACAAGCCAGTTACATGAAACGGCAAATCTTTGAAAGTTTCAAAATTTATTTTTATTATAGTGTTGTAAAACGAAAACAATTTACTTGAACACTGCTACAATAACAGTTTAAAAATGTTAGTAAAAGTCTTTAGCGGAACACAACCGAGCTACGCTACGGCTCGACGTTGAAACTTCGAATTACTTTTCTAAAGTCCTCTAATAAATTCTCGCGCAACGTTTCGAAGTATTTCATAAGGAAAATTGTAAATAAATTCAAGGAAAACTAGAGATGGAATGATAGGGATGGTGGGATGCATATGCTATTGTTATTTTGGTTGAGAGAAAATGTAGGTGACAGTATACGTAACTAGAATTCTTTTTGGTTTAAAATAAACATAGTTGTTAAAATTTTGAATTGTTTTATTTAAATAAAATAATTCAAGACAAGACAGAGGGAGCCTGTTGCTAAAACACACGTTCCCCACTTTCCGCCCAATTTTTGAGATATTGTGTTGAGTTACAAATTAAAATTATTATATTCATAAATAATATATAACACGAAAAGTAGAATCAGTAGAAAAATTGTGTTTTTTATCTTCTGAGCAATCAAAAATACTTATTGAAATTACAATAATAAATACTCTATAAATATATTATACGAATATGAACGTAATTCGGATTATTATAATAATAATCATCCCATTCATAGCCACGGAATTACTTTCAATTTAACGATAAATCTATCCCCCTATTAGAAATCGAATCCACAACCATCGTATTGGACATTTTTCCACTGAGCCACGTTGACTTCAATGAATATATTACACTTACTTTAAGTTTAACAGATTGAATCAAGTTTGGTAGTAAAGGAGAATTTGTAACTATTTAATAAGAACTTTCGAACTTAACTTACCGAGCGCGCCAGAGTATGAAAGCAATGATTTGTGCTTATTCAACTTAGTAAATAACTCTGCTAAAATAAATTTAGATACCTAAAAGTAACTTTATTATATTCTAAATATAATAATGTGTATTTTATATTATTTTTTTTAAAGGCCAGTCGTGGCGCGGGGCACGAAGTGTGATGCAAGATCGACTGGTGCTGGGTGGGTCCCCACACGAGGAAATTAAATATTTATTTAAATTCGGCAGAACGTGGGGAACGGAATGTCTTAACACGAGGTTCCCTCTGCCTACCCTACTCTATGTGCGGGATACAGCGTGAAGTTGATTTATTCTAATTATATAAAATTTGTCAAGATTGTAGTAAATTAGACCAAATTTCTTCTCTTAAAGTTTTATAACCCTAAAATATCATATTACGTAGAATGAACAAATAGTATAATTTGGTCTCACAAAGAGCGCAATAGCATCTTCATATATTTTACTTATCTGAACATTTTGCCCCATACTTACTTGTACTGCAGACGGCAATTTTGCAGCCCAGTAATTTTCTTGAGAACAAACGAAGAATGTATTTTATTCGTTCTTGCTTAGTTACGATCCTATGAAAACAATTCGAGCGAACTAAAAGAGCGAAGTTTTGGAGACATAACGGTTGTATTTACTTTAACTCAGTTTACTCTTTATTAATATTTTGGGGGGACGTCTAGACGTAATCCAGTGGATCAGAGAATATGAGTGGATATAGTGAGTTCTAATCCTGCTTGAATATCTTGTATGGATCAATATTTGGAAAAAGCACGCTGTTTTCATTATACTCCATTCTCCACTTTCCATTGAATTTCCGAGACATTGTGTTTTTACTGGTAAAATTCAAGGTCGTGATATATGGAGGTTGTTTTAGTAATTATTTCAAAAAAGAAACACTAAATCATCAATCACTTTTCACTATTCTAAACGCCTCCTAAGACATATAGATAAGAAGTCAGCGTTAACGATTAGCAAATAACAAATTTACAAGTAAAAAATATGTAAATATTTACTAGCTCATGGAAGAACTTTTTCTTTTAAACATCCTGTTTCTGACAGATGACGCGAACCAACGGTTAAACCTTAATTAAATGAATAAGGTAGGTAGAAAATTGGCTGTCCAATATATTTTAACTTACAGAAAAAATGTAAATTTTCACTAGAAGTCATGGTTATGAGTTCGATTCCCACTGGGGTAAACGACTGAATTTATTATCCGCTTCGACAATACCATTTTTTTCGCTCTCGACTTACCAATTTGCAAAAAGACATAAAGCTATAAAAAAAACGTATAGACTTTTCCACTCCATGTACACTTATAAAAAAAAATAATGTCTTGAGACTTTGGATGATGTATCATTAGAATCTGTAAAAATGTTTTGAAATAATAAAATGACAGAGGGCACCTACGTTTAAGTACTCCGATCCTGTTGCACCATTCCGTTTTTCATATATTGCGTGTTGAATGGCGTAACTCAACACCGCAGTTTGCTAGTAGAATGTTAATTACATGATATAAATCACAATTAATTGTTAGGTTAGGACACTTACCTCTCCAATCCCTTAAGCAACTAGACACTAAGTTTTGATATTATCAATTATTAAAAAGATTCACTAATTTATGAGTGGAATATATCTAAAGAAATAAATAAAACAAATTGCTTGAAATTGAACTATTTAGTGAATCTTAAATTTCACTTGAAAACATTTGTACTAAACTAGATTTCTCTTTGAATACGAGCTTAGTAACTACCAAAATGTATTTAGCATTTAACAATTCGCTTTTCGATATCTAATGAGTCGTTACTCTAGGGCCCTCGTCTCTAGCGACAGACTTAAATATACTTGATGTTAAGCTAATTACGTTGTTGACTAACTTATATAAATAGGGTTAGATTGCGATTTTATTTTTATTTCTCAAAATTATTATGGATTGTGGCCGTTGTGGCACAGTGTTAAATGTCTGAATGTAAGTACAATCATTGTGGGTTTGATCTCGATCCGGTGGAATAAGTATATTTAAATGTCTTCTTTTCTCCGCTCTGAAAATTCATATCAAATTTTTAAATATGATATACAAAAATCTATGAAAATCAAATGCTTGTTTTTGTTTACATCTGGAAATTTATCAAATCAAGGTATGTAAGAATAGAGCTAAATATTTTTATTTAGTAATGTTTGTTGACGAGCCACAGCGTTTAGTTACGCCAGGCAACATGTAATGTCTCAAACATTTGTTCAAACCCGAGAAAAGGAGTGGCTTAGCACTACGTTACCTTTGCCTACTTTGCAAAAAGGCATGAAGATGCTAATAAGATTTCGCAATATTTACACTTTTTTTACTATCGGTATTGTGATGATACAGTTATATTCTTTTGAAATCGTCCTTTTATTTCTTTTATAAGGTCCATAAAACAGTCTACGTAGACGGTATAGTAAAGGTCCTCATTTTTATTTCACTCATCTCTTAGACAATTGAGCTTTAAATAAAACAGAAGTTTTCGGAATACATTCGATTCAAGCTGTATGCCCTACACAGCTGGGTAGGCAGAGGGAACCTAGTGTTATAACACTCCATTCCCCATGTACAAGTGGGTTCATAAAATGAAAAACGTAAATACATTTAATAATTATATTTAAATAATTATTTTTATTTTGTTGTTTAAAATATAATAAAATTAAAAATATTTTACGTTTTTAAGAATAAATTTCAGGCTTGATGGCATGAATTTGGCACCCATTTAAATCTCACTTCTTTTGTCGTTGAAGTCCAGAACCAATGTATATATTGTAATATTGAATTTCGCTCTCATTTTACATTTATGTTTCAATGGGATTATGTTTTCTAAAATAATATTATTAGAAACTCATAAGAAATAAAAAAATAATCAAAACATGGATGCTCCATTAAGTTGACTTCATATTATGGCTATTAGTCACGAACGATGTTCAGAATCTGTGTCAATTGTTTACTCTACTAGCCCTAGATATATCCACTTAATAAGTTACTAGGTAGTGAGCTCTTTGATCCTACTGTACTTGAAGCCCTCGATGGAAAGCGAGGGTTATGGGTTCGATATCGGATGTGGATTGATTTCTTCCTGTGGTAATAAGACAAAACGCGGCCTTAAATTCTGCCACTCAACACTAAATAGTCAAATTAGAAGAATCCGATTTCGTCTCAATGGCCTTACAAGCTCTTACATAAAACAATAGTGTTTATTTTTACAGCCGTAAGAAATTTTATTACTCGCGTACTCGATTCCCTGAGGTCTTATCTTATCTCAAGTTGAAGCACTTAAAAGGGCTCTAGCGTTGAACCCTTTGACGCAAGGGATGATTCATTTAATCCGAAAATCCTGCTATATTGTTTCTGTCTACTTTTGTTTAGTATGAAGAAATATAAACTGAGATGAGAATGAAAGGAACGTTTCATAGCAGTTTTGGTAAATAAAATAAAAAGATAGATTAAATAAATTCAATATTTTTTTCTCTTTACGAATGTTAGTTGGTTGGTTAGACTCTATTTTCCACTTTCCGCTCTATTACATGTTGATTGGCGAAACTCAACACCCTGCTTTTTCTAATCATAAAAATTAATTTAATTTTGGCTTCTTAATTTTGTATTAGGGGTGCCTTCGTCCAATAGACAACTGGCTATTGACTGGCTACAAGCAACTGTTGCGATTAAGTTTTTTTTTTGCGAATATTAAATAAATGCCGTTAGCCCTGCTCACTTATACAGTGAAATCGATTGGGAAGGAAAGTCGCAAGCATTACGTGGCTGCTTGAGAGGAGATCGTCAGCAGCAAGAGCACCTAAGCTTGCGGCTGTCGAACCTATAAGCTAACAACCCCTACACACTAGACTTGGCCAGGTCAACGGGGTCGAGCAGTTTAAATAAGTAAGACATATATTTGACACAATTTTCACTCCTACTTAATATAGCTTTTTCTCTCTGCATCTACCCTCTTTTCACAAGAGATTCCCAGTATGTACGTAATGTACTTATATAATACGTATGATGAAGAAGTTTTAAAATTATTTAATCAGAGTTTATTACTATAACAAGGAAGAAGGAATAGGTACTTGCAAAGTAAATATTGCTACCTTATTAAAATTTCCTTAGTCAATAAAATTTTGATACCAAAAGTTTTGCTCGAAGTTGGGCTTTGTGAAATCTAATGTATTCAGTCTCAGACTTTGCCAACTAACTTCCTTGACTTGATTTTGCGTAATTATATATAAAATTTAGATTTGTTATATAGAGGTCCTCGTGACACAGGGATACAGTGCCTGACTGTTAACGCGATGGTTATGGGTTCAATTCCTAGTTGGGGGGATTGAATTTTTCGTGACTAGGGTAACATTATGAAGAGTTGAATTCTGCCACTTAACACTGATTCTTCAAAAAACGAGACAGAAAGTGAGGAGAGGACTGTCCTAACACTAGGTTCCCTCTGCCTGCTCCCCTATATGGGAGATACAGCGTGAAGTTTAAAAATAGTATATGTAAATACTCCACAGATAAGGGTTGTCAGGTTGACAATGTCATGTAATTGGATAATATTTGAGTAGGACGATCTATTTAGGCGTTCAAGCACGTGTCCTAAATTTTGTATGTGTAGGTATATGTCACAGTTACTTCCTCGGAAAATAAAAGCCATATCGAGATGATTCATGATTTAGAAGTAGTTTGAAAACGTTTTATTTTGTGTCAGGATGGACTTTGTCATTATAGTCGTTTTTCAGCTTCACATTGTATCTCGCACACAGCAGGATAAGTGGATAAGTAGAGAGAATCTAGTGTCAAGATACTCCGTTCTCCAGACAACTCCATTTTTTCGCCGAATTATAGTAAAATACGACATAATTTTATTAAAGTATCATTAAAATACAAAAGTCGTATGACGTGCTCACTTTCATATGAACGTCGTGAGTGCATTGGATGCTGGCCAGATGCACTTATTAGGAGTGATCTTGAGAGACGCTATTAACTCCAACACGGAGATAAACGTGGACAATTTTTACAATACGACCAAGTTATTCTTTAAAAATATTTTCTTTATTACAAGACGCTGTCCCATTACGCTAAGATGGCTTCAAATAAAATTTTATTTGAAGTTTAGTTTCAATACTAATGTTGGTATTAATATTTATTAAGAATTTGATATTTTACTATAAAGACATTATCTTTGAGGCCATCATGACACAGCAGCTCAGCGCCAGATTGTAACTCCACTCGGAGGAGTGTCTTAACACTGAGATTCCTTAGCCTACCCTGCTATAAGCGGGATAAAGCGTGGAATTAAAAAAAATAAAAATATAATATTATATACAAAAATTTCTGTACGAGCATCGTGATATTCAACGTTTAAACATTTTGAATATTTCGTCACAGCAGAAATTGAGTTGGTGATACGAGTACTATACGGTGCATGCTGTATTAGATCTAAATAAAATTTATTTTTCACATACTTTAGTATCGCGCTTCATGCAGAGAAAATTTTAGTAGAATCATTCTGTTCTTCATTTTCTACGGTTTGTTTAACGATACGAAGAAAAAAATGCTTAAAATATATTTTTCTAATCTGGGAATAGAATCTAAAACTATCGTGTCTTCGGTCAAATACTTCTTCATCACGATCATACGATAGATATTATAATAGATTTACATTGATGAGCGAAAGTGTAGGGTAAATAAAAGTATAGGGAACAATAAGAAAGGATTTGTCCAAAAGTCCAATATGAATAGGAAAAATGATTTTTAATTTTAGGTGTTAAATACCACGCAAACCAAGTTGCTGGCCGACAACTTGTGCCTTATATTTTCATAATTAAATATCTTGGCACTTGTAGAAAAGGAAACCAATTTATTTTATTGTTATAGTTCGTTTTCTTTCCCTGTTTATTCTAAATAAGCTATGTATGACAATCTATTCAATTTGTTATTATAAGGGTTGGTCTAAGAAACATTGAAATTACTTTTTAGCTTAAATTACGCTATTATTTATTACATCATTCCTTTCTTCACTACTCTTTTTATTGATCTGTTCTCTGTTCTCATTATGACACCACGGTTCTCCACTTTTTGATGAAATCTGGAGGCTTTAGGTGTTGGGTGGGGAGATGAAACACTACGCTTTGCCTTGTTACTAGAACAAGGAAATGAAAATATTAAACATTTCGTTTCCTTGAATGGAAATCGAACCCACATCAAACACATCTGTCGCTTGGGCCCCTGCGTCATGACTGTCCTCTTCTTAATTCAAATGCTAAATCCAATTTGAACAACATACATTAGGTTCCCAAGTTCCCTCTGCCTACCCTGTTCTGAGCGGGATACATCACGAAAAACAAAACCTCTTAAGATTATCAATTAAGGCATACACACACTGGCGTTACGCCAAACATCCCGCCTGCGGAAGTAGATAGGCGACAAAAGAAACAGTTAGTATACTCTAGTAACAGTTTATACAATAGCCTGGTGGATGTTTTGAGATAGTTCTACTCGTTTCAAGGATTAGAAGACATTTTTAGTAGAATTTACGTTTAACTAAGGAAGAAAGATTTTTAAGGCAGGGAATTAGAAGAGTGAGGACACTCTGTTTTCCACTTTTCAATTTGGTGACAATGCTTTAGTGTTCCGCCATTGTTTATCTTACTAGATTAAATATAATGTAAATAAAATCATTGCTTCTAATAAATATCGTAGTGATTTGCAGTCCGTTCTCTTTGACTCCTCCTAAGGATGAAAGGAACCTGAAAAAACTAAACTTTGAATAGGAATCGAATTCACAACCATCACGCCTACAGTCAAACGGTGTTCCACTGCGCCACCTTGACTCCATCTTAATACTAAAAAATATATTAATTTCAAAAATGTTTTAAAAGAATCTTCTATCTTAAATTTGTGTTTTTAGCAGTCATGTACAGTATTTCCTTTGACGTCTTATCTTCCGCAAACGGTATGAGTACAAGGAGGTTTTAAACAAAGAATATTATGCTTTCCAAACCTTTATTTGACGTTTTAAGTTCTACTTCTATATAATAAAAGAATTTTCGTGAACGTGATGTTGTCTGAAGACATCTTTTATACTGAAAATTTTTGTTGTATTTAAGGCAAATAGGAATAAATTAATTTAGATAATCCAACTTTTATTTGTACGTTTCTTGTTTTCTTTTAACAATTATGATAAGCACATGGTAATATAGGAGTTAAAGAACCTCTACAAACCCATATCTACACCGAATTCCCTGACACTACTTCGAGCTCTTCACTCTATAATTTTATGGGCCCAGCACTAAGCAAAATGTTATGTAGTGTATTGTCATTTCTTCGAAATAAGTACGTAAAAAGAACAAATGACAGACGAAAATAGAAATTTAGATATTCATTGAAGGTTCACCACGTCGGGTGCTCATAGCTATGTTATTATATAGATATTGTATCAGTTAAAGTAAGAAGTCGGTTAAAAAGAATTAATTAATGTTATGATTCTTTTTCGCTAGTCATTGGTCTCACATATTACAAATTAGATTCTCATGTGAAAAATGAATACTGAATTATTTTTTCTTAAAAGCCATTTCCATATTCTATATAGTTTTGTTAGTCTTTCAGAGTTCCACGTCAGATGTAAAATTTGAACTTTTATATTTAACCGAAAAACTCATCAACCTGAAGTACTGTTTAGGTGCCATTTCCTTACTTCCTATAGCTTAGCAGCTTTTCATTTATGCAGTTTTAGAAAGCTTAATGCCGTTGTATTATATTTAAAGCTTTTACGTCATCTACGAGTATGCCATACATCAATAATTTTGTAATATATTTTTCATAAAATGTTTAAAATAAAAGTTTTTGTATATTGACTTATAAGATATCCTATAGTAGTCGGTAGAAATAGCACATGAAGTTTTCTCAAACTGTCTTTAATAAGTGAACAGGCGGTGTGGATAATCATAGAAAAAGTAAAAATTATTTCTATTTCGACTATAAAATTAGCAAATCTAGTTTTTGGAACTTAAATCAATCATATATTTACAATCACGATTTTTAGTTATTTTTTTGTTAATTTTAAAATCACAAACTTGAAATATACAGAAATAAGAGGATACACATATTAAATATAACTCTATAATGAACCATTTGAGGAAAAACACTAAAAACTTTTTACTAATACCTCGTACACAGATTTAGGAAAAAGCTTCTTTCGTAAAATTTATCTGGTGGCTTTCTTTCCAGGTGACCTGAGTACTCTTAAGAAGGCAGTAAAAACAGACGGACCCACCTACAGGTTGGGCCCGCCACTGACATTACCTGAGGTAAGTTTTATAGATAATATAAATGGATAGATTTTTTTAGATTCACTCTGAATCACGCACATAGTAGGTAAGGCAGAGGAATCCTGAGAACCTAGTGCTAAAACACTCGGCTGTATTCTGGAGTCATTGCGTGTTGACTTCGTTTGTTCGTGGAACTTCACGCAGCGGTTTGCCTTATTGCCAGAAAAATAAAGCGAAAATATTAAATATTTCATCTCCTCGCTTGAGGATCGACCACTCGCGCTTAGTGTCGCACGCTGTAACCTATAATCTATATATATAAAAGGACTTGTCCTCACTGACTGAGGTAAGACGCACGCACAGCCGTAACCGCTGATGGTAGAAACGTTAAATTTGGACAAAAGTTTACTTTCGTAATCTGGACATCCACTAAGAAGGGATTTTGAAAAATTTTAACCCTAAAGGGGTGAAATAGGGGTTCAAAGTTTGTATGGAAAAAAATTTAAATCGGCACCGATTTTTATAAAATTTGAAATTTAGATTTTTAAAAGTATTTAATTGAACACGTGTTTCATCGTTTTCTAGAATTCTCCCCCTAAGGGTGCAAATAAGGGGTTGAAAGTTTGTATAGGTTTTTTTTAAATCGTCACCAATTTTTATAAAATTTGAAATTCAGACTCTTAAACGTATATAATTAAACACATGTTTCATGGTTTTCTAGAATTCACCCCCTAAGGGTGCAAATAAGGGGTTGAAAGTTTGTATAGGTTTTTTTTAAATCGTCACCAATTTTTATAAAATTTGAAATTCAGACTCTTAAACGTATATAATTAAACACATGTTTCATGGTTTTCTAGAATTCACCCCCTAAGGGTGCAAATAAGGGGTTGAAAGTTTGTATGGGAAAATTCTTAAATCGCCACCGATTTTTATAAAATTTGATATTTAGACTCTTAAAAATATTTAATTGAACATATGTTTCATGGTTTTCTAGAATTCACCCCCTAAGGGTGCAAATAAGGGGTTGAAAGTTTGTATGGAAAAATCTTTAAATCACCACCGATTTTTATAAAATTTGAAATTTAGACTCTTAAAAATATTTCATTGAACACATGTTTCATGGGTTATTAGAATTCACCCTTAAATACGCAAGCGAAGCTGCGCGCGTCCGCTAGTAAGTAATATAGTCTGAAATTCTCATTTAAATTTCAAAATTAAAATTATACATTACATTTTGCAATCTACAAAAGATTTTTCCATAACAGAAATATTTCAATAAAAAAACATACATTTGAATTGGGGAATAAAACTTTAAGCTTTTTACCTTAAAACACTTGTTCTATATAAATTCCGTCCAAACTACTCTAAATTGAATGAAGAAATCTTGAACGGTCTCACTTACTAGTACACGGAAAGTTTCTATGGACTTAAATTAGGTACGCTTTTTCTTTTCTCTTTTCATATATTTTTGTTAAGTTCACACTGTATCCCGCACAAAGCAGTGTAGGCAGAGGGAACCTGGGAACCTATCTCATTAAGACACTTCCATTCCTCACTTTTCGCCGAGTTACGGAGGCATTGCGTGTTGAGTGGTATAACTTAACGCCGCGGTTTGCCTTGTTACCAGAGCGAGAAAAATGAAAGTATTTAATATTTAATTTCCTCGAGTGAGAATCGAAGCTACACCCTGTCTTGTTTACAGTTGCACGTTTACATTTTTATTATGAGTTTTTAAATTTAATAATATAAATGCTAAAGGAAAGATATAAATTTGATCCAAACTTTATATTTTATACAGCTTCGTCCGGAAGAGTCCGTATTTTAAATAAAAATCTGCCTCGCTCACAATGTGGATATGTACTGGATATATTCTAATACTGCCTTCCAGTCAATGTGTTCCCTTCAATGTTGTAATATTTAAATTATAAATCGAAAAATTAAATCATTTAGAAATAAATAGTATACTAGAAAAGAATTGTCACTATGTATAATTTTTTTGTAGCTTGTACGTCGGGATACGTAGAGTTAATTTGATTTTAAGATCCAGTTTTCGGAACCTAGTGTGGGCAGTGAACTCTACACTGCGTAGGTAGGTAGGCAGAGAGAACATAGTGTTAAAACACTCCGCTTCCCACTTTCCACGGAATTTTCGAGGTATTGTGTGTTGAGTTGCGGATCTCAACGCCGAACTTTTTACAATACAAGGTTGGACAATACAAAGGAATATAATACGGTACATCTGCCTTACTTTCTTTTGTAAACATAAGGCTATATTATTATAGCTGTTTAACGTTCAGAAGTACTTACTGAAAGGTTACTCGTTGTCCATAAGTGTTATGGATATCATTACCTACATTAGTTGAAGTGCTATGGAAAAGCTTGAAATTGTCGAAACAATAATAGTAATATTATGTTTAGTTTCTTTTCAGCGTATATTATTATTTACTTCTATATATTTTTTTGGAAATTTGATCTCTAAATTATAGAGAAAGTTAATAATGTGCTTGTATTTTTTCTTATTCTGTGTTTTTTGTGTTGATAATAAATTTGTTACGTCCTACTTCTACTATTAATCTGAGAGTTAGTTCCTGAGAGTTATTTCAGCAGGGTAGGAGGGAACCTAGTGTTAAGACACTCCGTTCCCCCACTTTCTGCCGAATTCTAGAGGCATTGCGTGTTGAGTTAAATTCTTTTAATTTTATTATTGTTTATTTTGGCTAAATACCTGACATTACTTTAAACCCTTTTAATATTTAATTACGAAAATTGTCCTTCAAGATACCTTCTTTATAATGAATTATTTAAATATATCAATTTCCTAGAAGAAATTTCATTAAGATCTTAATTCCACTAAAAAAATTGAAACCCTCTAAATTTCAAACAGCTGTTAAATATTTAGGCGAAAATGTACTAAAATTACGTTTTAAGATAATTTTTACTTAAAAGTGGGGTAACTTCATCGTCCCGTCACAGCTTGCTCGTCAAATTAATTAAAACGATGACAGGTTGTACCTCTGGGAAATACAAGGATAAGGGTTCATCGCGAAATTATCTTAAATTTGAGAAATACGAAAAAATGGAGTTTAGTTACGAAATTTTTCGGTTCTTTCGCATGCAAAAACATTTTGATAGCTCCACGTTGTAACATATAGCAGGGTAGGCATAGAGAACTACCGTCTCTTTAAATATTCTTTATTTTTCTTTTTTTAAAGAAAAATATTTTTTTAGAAACGTATTAAAATCTCAACGTACTGGGATTTAGAAGAATTCAGCAAAACGTGAAAGTTAGTATAAATATATAAACAAATATAAAGAATATGAACCAATGACTCCTATATGTTTTACTTGCACCAAATCACTATGAGGAACTAAAGGCAATTTTATATGGCTATTACATTTTAGTTATTTCGACTTGTGTACTAGACCCAATCGGTTGAGAACGTTCATTTATCTTTCTGTCACAAGAATTTTTCTTCCAATCCCAATGTTTATATTTAATTTCTTTTATCTTTTGTCTTATATAAACGAGACGAAGAAATTAAGTGGGAAACGGAATGTCTTAACACTAGGTTTTCTCCGTCAATCTTACTACGTGTAAAAAATACTTGATTTAACTCTATTGCCCAATTTAACCAATAAAGGTTCCCGAGCGTTTTTCCTTAAGAGAAAACGTAAAGCTAAAAATATATATAATATATTGATTCTTTTAAAATGTTCAGTGAAAATTAAAATGAAACAATGTTTTTTCATCTCTTTTAAAATTTTATTTTTTACTAAACTGCTTTTATAAAAATACAGAAACAGAATTCAATAGGAATTCTTTTTTTAATGTTAACTTATTTTATTATATTTACATACCAAAGGCATTTGTCTTCTATGGTCTTATTGAGTTAAGATTTCATATCAAATATTTATGGATTTTATCTTTCTAAGGACGTGACTTGCATTTATATAGAGATTTTTAAAAATATAAAAAAATAAATAAAAGATTCAAAAGAACAAATAAAAGAGAAAAAATAAATAAAAGATAAGAACTTAGCAGCTTGCCTTGAAATCAAAGCGGGAAAATGAAAATAGTTTCAGCGTGTGAGGTCGTAAGCAGTGTCATTGTGTTTTCTACTCGAGGGGATGATTGATTGTATTATTTAAATTACTTCATTTCTTTTTTTCTATGGGTTTTTTATAATTTAAAATTACGGCATTCTCTCTTCACTCTCCGCCTAATTTCAAGATATTGCATGTTACATTGTAAGTAAAATTCAACGCTGTTCTTACCAGATGAAGAATTGAAGATTTATAACATTCCCCATTACTAATTTTAGTAGGATTTTACTCACAAACATCGCGTATACAATTAGAAACTGTATAAGTGAACCGCGATGGTGTGATATTTCATTTTATTATTTTATGGTTTTCACAATTTATTATGAATTTAGACCTAGGTAATGTTTTGTCCACCTTTCATGCACCCAGATTAGAATCGAACCCACAATCACCTTAAAGTCAGACACTGGTATTTGTTTAATAATATTACATCAGTACACCATAAAACACATTAGTTGTCAAACAATTCGTGTTTTGTTCGTGTAATGCATAATGAAAGGTCACATAATATAGTTAAGTACGTAATATCTCCTAAGACTAAGTTAACGATGTATAAGGGTTGGGCTAAATTACACGTCGCGTGAGTGGTGTGTGCTTGAATTATTGCTTGTATATGAAGTTTTGAGGCCTTTATGTCACGTTGGACGTGACTAAATGAATATGGATATAGAGTTTTTTTTTCTATTAACAAGTTATAGGAGATGCAATATGTCCAAGAATATATCTACCTGGGTCAAATAGTGTCCTTCCAGTGCCGACAAGACAAAGAAGTCGAAAGACGAATACAAAATGCCTGGAGGAGCTATTGGTCTATAGGTGATCTTATGAAAGGAGACCTTCCTCTGCGACATAAAAGACGACTGATGGACATGTGCATCCTCCCAGTACTCACCTATGGCGCCCAGACTTCTTCGACTTCTCGACTTCAAAAGTCTTTGACGAACTCACAGAAGTCCGCCCTCAAGGTTTGCCAACGTGCGATGGAGCGCAGTATTTTAGGTGTCAAATTAACTGACGTGGGCATGAAAGCCGCTATGCTGAAATGGGACTGGGCCGGACACGTCTGCCGCATGCCTGAAGAGTCTTGGGCGACATCATCTACCAGATGGATTCCAAGCTCTAAAAGGAGAATAGGCAGACCAAAANGGCAGAGAGAACTTACCGTCAAGACATCTCGCGTCCCACTTTTCATGTGTGTGGCGGAGCTTCTCGTCCGCTTTATCTTACCAAAGCAGAGAAATAAAATTATACCACCCCCACGATTGGTTATCGATCCCACAATCTTCTAATATTAATAACTAAGTACTTAAGTAGTCTACAATAAAGTCATATTAAGATCATATATGTATGTTCTTGTAGATACCATTAAAACATTGTCGCTTCTACACCAATGTCATTAACATAGCAGTAAAATGTTTTGCAATTTCATCATAAAGCGATCTCGCTAACGACTAGCCGTAAAGTTATGAGTCGTATATTACTGAATATATTGCCTACTGCATATCTATTTAGGTTAACCTATAAAAAATGGTAATATTATTATGGTTAATTACAAAAATCAATGAAGCTTGGTAGTGGGTTCAATCCCTACTCGCGGCGTTGTGTTCCGCCACGCAACACGCTATGCGTGTAACCCACCACTGGGTCCCCTCTGTCATCCCTGCTGCGTGCGGGACAGCGTGACGCTAAAAAAAGTAAAACAGTTCAATATGTTTCTACCTTTAATCTTTAATAGTTAAAAATATTATAAATGCCGATCAATGAAAAGATTATGAAAGTTGATAAACAATTTACCCGCAAACATGTGAGCGTATGCACATATTTTGTATGGACTCAAATAACTATATGATGCTGAGGATCTATGAAATTGCTATAATTTGTTTTCTTTTCGGTGGTTTTCCTTTATTTATATTATAAGTTCTCAGTTCGTGCCAAATTTCATAACTGTAGGTCCACGGGGAATACTCTAAAGTTTATGCGGCATATTTCGTACGAAATGCAGCAAGAACTATGTATAAATGCTCGTATCTTTTGATTGCGTTGGGAAGTTTGATTTTTTATGTGCCCTAAGGGATCGTAGACAGAAGTTGCAGATGAAAAAATCTAGTTTGAAAATAAGAAAAAGAAAATATTTTAAATAGTCCGTAGTCACGGGTGAACAGTGGACGAAAAATAGAGTTCCCAAAGTTAAATTTTAAATGAGAAATTAACGCTAAAATTAAAGATATTATTGAAAAAATATAAAAAAATCCACACAAAACCAGAAAAAAATAAATTGATAATATTTTCCTTCACTTATTTTCTAAACGCAGCATTAATGAAATTATCACACAGTGAGGGCAACTCATAAAACTAATGGGCGAAACATGTTAGCTAAAACTACAATAATAGTATTTTAATATCATTCTATGTGTTTTTCTTTCTTTTATTTAGTTCAACGCCGTTTCACGCATATCAGGATAGGCTGAGGGATGATAGTGTTAAGGCATCGAAATATAAGACCAAAAGTTATAGTGGCAGTGCCACAGTCTCTAACTGGTAATCTGGTCCCTGTAAGAAGACAAAGCGCGGTGTAAAATTCCATCACTTGACACAGAATGTCTTGAAAATGGGGAGTGGAATGTCTTAAAATAAATTAGAATAAACACACAGTTACAACAAAAAATAAAATTTTACTTATATCATATATAAAAATATCTTCACACTCAATAAGGAAAAGTCACGTACATATAAGAAAATAATATGAATATGAATATGAATACGTGAATCAAGTAAATCTATCGCTCGCAGTCTAGAAGTCGTTAAGCGAACATTAAGACGATTCGCGGAAACGTGTATAAAAGATGGTACGGTGAGGCGCAGTGGGGAAATGCTATTCTATAAATTATAAGCAGACTCGCTTGATATAATTCCTTTTTGCTGGCATAAATATTATTTTCTTATATCTTGAGGGTTTTTTTTTGTTAAGGAAATTAGAAGTTTGAGTGTATTTAGTAAATAAAATCTCTATT
The DNA here is from genome assembly GCA_036379175.1 of Heliconius cydno galanthus. NCBI lineage: Eukaryota > Metazoa > Arthropoda > Insecta > Lepidoptera > Nymphalidae > Heliconius > Heliconius cydno. The sequence continues at coordinate 533,745 of JAKRZM010001260.1, forward strand.
TAGTATTATAAAGTAAAAGAATTTGTTTTATAATATACATATTAAATTAAAAGAACTAAAAATAGTTAAATAGAACCTAAAACTATGGGTTTTAGGTTCTATTCCCATTTAACTATTTTCATTTCCTTGCTCTTGTAATCATACAAACCACGTGTTAAGGTCTGTCATTCAACACGCATTGACTAGAACATTGGACGGGATATAGGGAGTGGTTTGCGGGATACAGCTTGAAACTAAAAAAAGAAAATTGAAAAAAAAAAAAACCACAATTAACCAAATAAGCAGCCAAATAACATGTAAAATTATAACATCTTCATTCCAATGTAACGCAGGTATTTAGGTAATAAATACACGTGATAACAGTAAAAGGAAATTGTTATTACTTATTACTGCGGTGAATCTAAATGTGGCGAGCAATTTTGTATGGTAAAGCATTCTCTTTAGAAGGTAGGAAGGTAAGCTTTAAATTGAATTAGGGTTAACTCGATTTCACTTATTTTTATTTTCAGTGATGTTACAAGAAGCTGTTTGAAGCTGTAAGGACGTAATAGAGAAGATTTTCTTTAGGTGTATCGTCTTTGTTTACATTGTTTGGATTTTCGTAATGGAGTAACTATTACAAGTTGTTTTTTTTTACTACGCAGTGTATTCTTCATATAGGCAGAGAGATATTCTCCTATATTCTTAGGCCTAGTTGTTTTAAATATTAAATAAATTGTTATTCGTGCTGAAACTATAACTCAAACAATTATAATAGAATTTAAAAATTAAAATAAAAAACTTAATATTATATGATTTCAGTTACCTAACCTAATTTTGTACCTTCAAATAAAATACTAGTAAGCCAAGGCTACACCAAATATGCAGTGCAAATTCGTTAAATCTGTAAAGAGGCAAATTTATCACAGGATTGCCTTGTCAAATTGAGCTTCCGCGATTGATGGATTGTTTTTGGTTCATGCAAAGTTGCCAAGATTTAAATAACTCTCTTTAAGATGGTATATTTTTTAGCTTCACGCTATATCTTGTACATAGCAGGGTAAACAAAGGGAACCTGGGGACCTTGACTTAGTATAGTCCTAGATATATGGTGATATTAAATATTTAATTTCCTCGAGTGGGAAACGAACCCATGACCTGTCGCGCTTATATTCGCACTTTTGTACATCTTCTCATAATCTATATATATAAAAGGACTTGTCCTCACTGACTGAGGTAAGACGCACGCACAGCCGTAACCGCTGATGGTAGAAACGTGAAATTTCGACAGATGTTTACTTCTGTAATCTGGACATCCACTAAGAAGGGATTTTGAAAAATTTTAACCCTAAAGGGGTGAGATAGGGGTTGAAAGTTTGTATGGAAAAAAATTTAAATCGGCACCGATTTNGGCACCGATTTTTATAAAATTTGAAATATAGACTCTTAAAAATATTTCATTGAAGACATGTTTCGTGGTTTATTAGAATTCACCCCTAAATAAGCAAGCGAGGCTGCGCGCGTCCGCTAGTAGTATTATAATAGCAAACAAAAATGAACATTTTATAATATCATCCTGAAATATTCAATTTTCAACATGTGAATGTAGAAGAGATGCTAGAGGAAACCTTAAACGAGGCGTTTCCGTACGTGTCACTGACTGACTTTGGATATTTGCTTTTTACCATTCAATTTTATAAAAGGAATTCGGTAATAATTTTATACTTGAATTTCTTATCAATTTTATTCACGAAAATATTTTTTTAACTTTACACTATATTCCACACATAGCAGGGTAGGTAGAGGGGTCCTAGTGTAAACTCACTCTATTTTCCACTTTCAACCGACTTCTCGGGCCATTACAATATTTTGAGTGGCAAAACTGAATGCAATTACATTTACTTTGAATTTTCCATTTAATGATACTTTCTTAGGCAATAGCCGAATCTGAAAGAACTTTATGTCTTAAAAAGTTCATATCTTAGATCCTACAGTAAGCTCACATTTGCATTTAAACTGTGAGCGCTCGAAATAGCTTTAGAAGCTTTTAATTGGATAGTAATGTTTATTTGAGACCATTATGTTGAAATTGTGTCCCTTAGATAGAGCCATATTTAAATGTTATAAGTTCCAAATTGTAATAATAGAATTGTAATAGTAAATCTTATAACTTATAATTACTAAAGAATTTTCAGTTTTTTTATGTAAAATCGAGTGGCGAGTGAAAAGCAAAGTACGGAGTGATGCTAAAAAAGTAAAATAAGTTTCGGGAAATCTTTTAATGCTCTCCTACATTACCCAAGGCACCTACATGTCGAATTTCTGCATTATAAATATCAAAAAAATGTATAGAAGCTTGTGTTGTCTTATATATCTTCTGACTTTTGAATTTTATTTAACAATAATTAATTAAAATTACTCTAGTAACAATTGAAAAACAGTTTAAATTGAAATATAGCAAGTACTTTTGAAGACAATATTTAAAAAATTGTCCTGTTTCTCAAATATTTCTGAAGACAAATCGATAGATTTCTAATATTCAGAGCAAGTAAAATAGTCACAGTAATTTACGTATACTCATATATAGAACATTGAAAGATAAACGCTATCTTATCACGAAGTCTTGAAGTAACGAGCCATTTGTTCTCTCCTAGAAAAGGGATTCGACTCCTAAGCCTATACAAGGAAACTCGTTTTTCTAAATGAAATTCTTAAGAGCCGTTTTATTTATACACTTTCTGTTATTGAATTGAACCGAAGTGAATTTTTGTATAAAAAATCTTCCGAAAAATCTTTTTTTAGTAAAACATTAGGTTTATTTGACAGTATAAAAAAACATGTGAAATATTATTTTATTAAAATTAAAAACATGCATGGGGATGAAATGAATAGCTACTGAGATGCCCTACCATCGATCAGTCGAACGAGATGGCGGTTAACTGTATGTATAAATAAAAAAAAAATCTAAAAAAACCAAGGGTATATCGCCAGTATTACAACAAAATCACTTAATGTTTTTAATATATCTATTATAAAGAGAACGTCTTTAAATTATATATCTTTTTAAGGACCAAGAAAAATGATGAAGCGTTTTATCACCACGTTTTATCGCCTACCTATAAAGACTTTAAAACCTGGGCTTTGATTGCATTCCAGTGACATTTCGAATTTACGATACGGTGCCACTGAAATAGAATTGATTTGTGTTGACTAAAATGGAATGGAACTTTGTGGTCATTTTTGGACATTGAATCGAGACGGGAATCGAACCCACAACCATTGTGTTTACATTATTACCTTCAAACATTTTTTATGGATAAACACGCTTTAGATACGATCTTAAATATTGTTTAAAAACATTGTGAGTTCTCGCTTTCGATACTTTACCTAGGGGATGGTCCCTATCACTGTTTCAATCGGTGTCAGTGTATCAAAATTTTATATCAATAAAAATATCTTCAGTTTGTTATATTTAGATTCATATCAAAGAAGTGTAAATCTAACTAATAGCTTTTAAGATTTAATTAATTTAGTGATATTTACTTAACACTTTTTACTACTAATATCTGTAATAAATTTTGATTTCCAAATCTTGTTTGTTTCCTATCATACATATAATAGAGAAAATAAGGTACATATTAACTTAATATATTATTAAAATACTTATATTGTCATCTTTAAGTAATATATAAAATTTCAGTAAGGCGTATCGTATCGCAGCTATAAAAGCAGGTCTGGACGTTTAAACCGCCAGTTTAAAGTAGAACACTGGGCAATAAATGGCAAAAGTTCTTTAAAACAAGGTCCTGAAGAAGAATTTTTATAAAATTAGCTTTAGTTTTGCTTAGACATGTACGCTTTCCACAATTGTACTTTTGGTCTATTTGTTTCAAGGAATTCTTGTAAGGTAAGATGCTAAATTTTCAACTGCGAATGATATAATTAATTTCTTAACAAATCAAATTCAACAGAGACAGAGGGAGAGGCAGAGGGAACCTGGTGTCAAGACAATGTATTCCTCACTTCCTGCCAAATTTTGGAGAGAATAGCGTGTTGATCGATGGTTCTCATCACCACGCTTTGTGTTCCAGGGCGGGGAAGTGAAGATAATTTAAATATAACAATTGCTTTGGATTGGGATTCGAGCTAACAATCACATTTTCTGTCAGACGGTCTCCCATTGGGCCACGACGGCCTCAACGTAAATCATACATAAATCACAAAAAGATATCAATTTTTTTATATAAACGTTAAATATGTTTCAATAGTATTCAATCAATGATATTTTAATTAAAATAGCCAATAAATTATAGAATTCTAATTTTGTTTTGCAAAGACGACACGTACGAGGGTATGTATGGCTAACCAAATATTTAGGGACACGAGCTGAGGTCTGAGGTCTCATTCCCTTAATCATTTAACATGCTCTAATAAATACTGTTGCTAGGCACTTTCCTTCATCCTTCCTCCCCAAGAAATTGAAATTCCATACGAATGATATTAGTCAAATATTCTATACTAGATTTCACGTGCGGTTTCACTCTCATAGTCAAATGGAAATAACTATAAGTTCTTAATGCCTAAGGTAACTTTAACTGCAGGTGCAGTGAGTTAATAAGATTACCAAGCCTTCCTCGACAAACTACCTAAGCAACTCATAAATATTTTTTCAAATCGAACAAGTAGTTCCTAAGGTTAGCTTGTTCATCCAAATAAATACTTTATCAGCTATATAATACAGATAAAAATTGGAATAACATGTAAGTTTACGAAAAAATATTTAAGAATAAAAATTGATATGGACTTTTTCAGTTCTTATAATTGAAAAGCTTGAATCTAATCCTACAAACTAAATGATACGTGTGACGAATGTCCAGTCTGTCAAAAATGCGGCAGAACTATTAACTAATTAACTATGGCAAGTTTCCCATCGAAGTGTTAAAGCAGCATAGGCGAACAACCTTGTGGCCTGTGTATGCTTAAAAAGAAACGACTATATAGACTAATCCAATATTTTCAATGAATATAATGAAGAATAACATCAAAATATTTATATATAACAAAAAAATACGAACCACAAACAAAAAGAAAACAATAAAATCTGAAGAAATTTACCAATTTACGTAACGAAATTTACAAGGCTTGTTTTTACTTTCTCCACATAATATATTAAACCTTTGACCATGTTTCCATTAGTCTATCCTTACCCGCAGAATTCGGTTAAATCAAATTAGATTACACCATCACATTCCTTTTATTTATTTTCTTACCTTTTTACTTTACGCATCGCAGAATGAAATTTGGCTGTGAAACAAATATGCTCATGTGAAATTTAAAAGTTAAATTGGTTTTACTTGTTTTATTGAAAATTTTATTCTGTCCTCCAATTTATGACCTAATGTTAAAACACTCTGTTTTCTTCGTTTTTGTCTAGTGGCAGAATTCAATGCGAGAGCATTTTCTTTGTAAAATTAGGAAATGAAAATCATTAATTTCCTCGAATGGGAGTCAAAATTCTGCTGCAACACGGTGGCTTTGATTGAAAAACATGATAGCCATTTTTTTTGTTTCATGGTGTATCTTAGATATAGCAGGTTATTCGGAAAAAACTTATTGGTGAAATATTCCATTCCTCACTTTCCATAAAATATTTAGAGATATTCCGTGTTGAGTAGCGAAGTTTAACGCTGCCTTTCGTCTTATTACCAGAGCGGATAAATAAAAATAAAACATTACCCCGAATGAGAATCAAACACACAACCGTCTCGTCGTCTTTACAGAAAGTTGCTGATGAAGACGAGAGTAATAAATATTTATTATATTTCAAGTTATTTTAATGTCAAAAAGAAGACATTAAGCGAAACAATAATAAAGACAGAAATATCATTATTATGAATACAAATGAGAATTATACTTGCAATCACCTTAAGAGGTCATTCCCCCAAAATAACTTTTCATATTGCAATATTATTACTTCTTAAAACGTCAACGAACGTATGTATTGCGCGTCCTTTGGAACTTATAATTTTTTAGACGTTCTTTTCTCATAAGAAAATTTGTTTTTTTTATCTTGTAAAGAAAATAGTACGTTCACTTATTTTTTCACACTGTATCTCATATAGAATTATCTTACAGAGCATTTTTTAGGCTCGAGGCTTAGAGGCCCAAAGAGCATTTTTTAGAAAATGTTTAAATATGTACGTTGCGGAACTTGAACCCGCACCTCTTGAAAACCTTCCAATTTGGTCAATTTAAGGCCTTAAACAATTTTTCAAAAATATTTTTCTTTATTAACATGGAAAAGCATTTTAAATATTTTAAATCTATAGAATAAATTTTGATTTTCAGCGTGACGTTTGTATTAATATTTCAATAGTTTCATTTCATTGCGTTTAAAGGAATATCGTTCAAAAGTTTGCGGTTCTTGCGGTCTCTCTTAACAATTCAGCCAAGCTCGTTAAAATTTTGCATTAAATTCACGTTTTGGTTAAAATAATGATAATATCTTTTAGACTTTTGAATAAAAAATTAAATTTAATGTGAATATTTTAAACAATTTTGATGAAACGTTAATTATTTACTACTTTTAATTAATTATTTATTTATTATTTTTTTTATATTAAATGGGTTTTAAATACTTTTTATATGATAGTTTTGTTTTATTACTCGACAGCGATGAAGCTCAAAAAGAGGGTTATGGTTTTACCGCGTATCACAATTTCGTGCGCATTGCAGGGCAAGTAGAGGGAATCTAGAGTTACTCGTAAGACACTACATTCACTACTTTCCGCTTTCAAATTTTCATGGCTTTGCGTGTTAAGTGACGGAACTTAACGCTGCACTTTATCGATAGTAGCGGAAATAAAATTAATTATAATACATTAATTATCTAGAGTGGAGATCAAGTCGTACTTACACTCAGAAGATGTCTTTTTTCTGCTCCATCCCGCACACGGCAGGATGGACAGAGGAACACTGGTAACCTCGTGTTAAGACCCTCCGCTCACCATTGATATACTTACGTTCTCCACTAATTTCTCTTATATACTGAAATCTCAAATATTTTGAAGAAAAAAAAATTATGATTATATTTTTCATTGAATCTAAAAGCTCAAGCGGAAGCTCCACGATATTTGTAAAGTAATTAAGTTGAGGAAAATGATATTGCGACATGTAATTAATTATAGCCCAGAATTTTGTAACGCAAATACTTAAGCTGTGGATATTTTGCAAATTTATTTGACAGCTTCTTAGTAGCTTTACGGAGGAGTAGCTCGCAAATTTACGTTTTATAATTTTGGAATATCCTATAAGCTATGTTTTTCAATATAATTAAGGCTTCCGTGACGGCCGTACAGCAGAGTGTACAGCATCTAACTATACAGTAAGACGGTTGAGGGTTTGGTTCCCACTCGGGAGAAATTATTATATTTATTTGGTATGTATGGTAACAAGAAGACAGCGGGAACCCGCTGGATTCAAAGGGCGCAGGACCGGACGGAGTGGCGAGCATTGGGGGAGGCCTATGTCCAGCAGTGGACCTTAAAAGGCTGATGGATGGATGGTAACAAGGCAAAGCGCCGTGCGTGATACACTATAAAACTAAATAAGCTAGAAACATTTTATAGCATTACGCTGTATCTCGCACACATCAGGGTGGCAGAAGGAACCTAGTGTTAAAACACTCCGATGCAGAACATCCATATAGAAATTTATCCATATAGAGAGATTTTTACAAATAACTGCTATCCAAATACTGCAGCTAAGAAAGATTATTTGGCAAGAGGAAATACTATTTGTTAAATACTAGCAACCTAAACGTGGCTTCTCTTCTCATCGTTGTTATATAATAGCCAAATTCTACAAAATATTTAAAATGTAAATTGTAACCTTTGTATTATTCTGATGTATAAGTAATATTTATGTAAAGTTTCATCTTAATCTGTTCAGTAGTTTTTGTATGAAATTGGAACAAAGATTCATCCTTAAAAACTTTTACAATTAATATTACAATCTGTTCGTATGACTTAATATCTGTCACGAGTCATATTTAAAGTTTTTTATTTGATCACGGAAGCGAAGTAAATAAAAATTAGAATAAAAAATATTTTATACCCCAAATTATACAAATATTTGTTTAACGTGACGACCCCCAAAAATATAAAATCTATAAAGTAATATTTATGAATTAAATTAATAGATACTAAGCTTACTTAATAGTTTTCAGTAAAAAATCCATTTTACAATTCGAATTCAAACTAAATTTATAGAAGCATATTAAAGTGGAAAATTGAAATTGTAATAAAATGTTACATATGAAGATACTAAATTTAATATGTGGAGGATTCATATCCTAACGCTTCCTTTGGCGGAGGGAATCTCGTGTTTAATGACACTTCACGCTACGGTCGGTTAAGTTGGATATGGGAGGCAGATAAGTTAAATGAATGTTTGTATGAAAGAAATAATATTATTAATTTGTAGATGTGTGTTAGAATATTTTTTTGCCATTGCGTTATATCCCGCATACAGCAGGGTAGGCAGAGGGAACCTAGCGTTAAGATACTCTATTTCCCATTTTGGTGCCAAATTCGGGAAGCATTGCGTGTTGAGTGGCAGAACTCCTGGGCCTTTAGAAATAATAAATAGTAAACTGCCCTACGAATTTATTCTAAAAGAAAGCAGAGAAACCCTTCACTAGCTCTCATCGAACTCTATATACTAAAAAAACATAAAAACGAAAATTAAACCATTTAAAACCAAAAACTAACTTTAAAAAAGAATAATTATACTCGACAAAACGAAAACAAAAGCCATACCATTACATAATAATTATGGTAATATTTTAAGCGTTTAAACACATCGGATAAAATCTTAAGCAAACAATATAATTCAGCCAAAATTTCCAGAGTAAATGACGCGTGTAACTGGCTTTAAGCGTGATCCTCTGTACAATAATGCTATACATATACGAGTAAGTATGGACGGCGTATACTTTGTGACTTTTTTCAGCTGTAAACGTTAGTAGAGTGAAAAGAGAGAATTAAAACACTCCGTTCTATTTATTTTCTTTAAAATATTATAATTTTTAATTTACAATTGATTGTATTTCGATGTTTTTAGGAAGGAGCACTGTCTTTTTGTTTTTTTTTTAATCTATCATTTGTAGTAGGTAAATATGTAATATCTATAAGATAAAAAGGCTGAAAAGAAGAAAATAAATTTTCTTTTATAAAAAAAATAGACAGTTTTGTCGCAAGCTTACACTTTCTTATTTTGCGTAGCCTTTCGTTTTGTGTGAGGCCGCGTAATTATTTTAACTTATTATTGCTACAGCTTTTGGCTTCTTGCTTCATTGTTTTGTAAAAAATAGCTATCAATAGTTAAAAAAATGTTTATTATATAATTAAAATAAACTAGTTAGGCTTGCGCGGCGTTAAGTTCCACAGCCAAACTTACAATATCTCTTAAATGTATTTAATTTACCCTTTTACGTTATATTATATAGCAAATAGCTTATATAGATGAATAATGTATTTTTACCTAAATAGAATTTACCCAATCTGAATCGTACCAGTTACTTATTTCCTCCGAGCCGCAGTAAGACCACACACTGCGCCTCAATGGCGTCTTGAAGTCATTGAATTTTAAATTATTGTTTTATATCATCATAAAGTGCATAGTTTACGATTTTGTATAAACTTATACAGTTAATGTTTTATGTTCTCTACAAATGTATGGCAACAGAAATGTAGTAGTTTATTCCTTTTAAATTACTTAGAGCTTCTAGGATATACTATATAGGTACATTATAAGTTTATCTTTTATAACTATTTAAAAGTTTTATTTTAGTTTATATATGAACTCGAGGCCATCATTACGTCGTGGAGTAGCGTCTGACAGCAAACACGTTGATTGTGAGTTCTTTCTCTGCTTATGGGTGAAATTAATGAACGAATGAGTTATATTAATTTCCCAGTTTTAGTTACTTAATACGCAATGTTACAAAATTCAACAGAAAAGCTTTTTTTTTCACTTGCGAGTACAATATATATGAAAATAAGAGCTTGGAAAGACAGTTCTTATTTTCATATCAGTTGGCTGTCGTCGTTATACGTAAAAATAAATAAAAATATCACTGTATCATAATATGGAAATTACTTAAATTTTTAGTACAAAATAGTTTTCTTGTAGAACAATGTAATATTTTATATCAAAATATATTTAATTTAACAATCGTAAAATGCAAATAACTGCCAGAAATTACTAGGTATTTATAATAGTTTTTCTTTAGCTACTACAAAATACTTCTAAAATATAAAATAAATGCAAGTTCTTCAGTTCTTCGTGGCGTCATATATTGTTTTGTGAAATTGATTATTTTCATTCTCTTGCTCTGGTAATGAAACAAGTGCCTCGGTGAGTTCAGTCGCTGAATCCGACCGAAAAGGTAGGAGTGAGGGTCCCAGATTCTGTCTGTCAGAGTGTCTCAGAACTAGATTGCCATGTGGAACACTTATATAATGTATGGAAAGAATAGATTTTCGAACTCTCCAAACACTAATAAAAGAGAAATAAAACAAAATAAACTACAAAATTTCTATTCAAATACATATTTTATATCTTTATATTTACATATTTATTTATACACAGTCAGCTTTCGTTTAACAACTTGATTTAAAATCTCGTTATAAACTAAATATGCAAGAAAATTACTTTCTAGTTTTGTATGATTTATCCTACAGTTAGGGTTGTTTAAGTTTCAAAGCTACATCGTTCAAGTACTTCAACTTTTATGTCTCGTTAAAGACAGCTCTTGATATTTTACTTAGTTAAGCTATTTGTGAGTAAGAATAATATTTACGTATTTTCCACCAGTTTAACACAAAATTTTGTGCTTTTCAAGGCATAAATGTAAAGAAGTGTTAATAACACTGTGTCTAGATTATTTAGATAGATTTAGTACATAGCAGGTTAGGCAGAGGGAACCTGGGAACCTAATATTCAGACACTATACACTTTCGTTCCCCACATCAGATAGAATTTTCTTAAATAGTTTTTTTTATTATTTTAAATAATATATTTTTAGAGTTCCGTATCGTAAAAGAATACAGGAAAGCCTTGGATCACTTTGTTGCCGTGACAAATAACATTTTATAAGTCACGTTTTCCTTGACCTACAATCATGAAATTGGTACGGAACTCTTGGTGGGCGAGTCCAACTCGCGCTTAACAGATTGTTTTTAATTAGTTGTTTTTAGGTTGAATCTCGATTAACAGTGTTATTTATCTTAAGTAATGAAAAATAATTATTTGTTACAGGTACGTATTAATTCCGAGTAACTGCTATATATGAAATATGCAAAGATTGTTGATTTTACATGGGAAGTGGAAAAAAAAATTATAGGTTGCTTAGTGGCGCTAAAGCTACTGTGCACGGGTTCTTGCGTTCCATTTTAATAATATATTTTTTATTTATTTCTGGTAACAAGACAAAGCACTGCGTTGAGTTTCACCATTCAACAGGCACTGTCTCGAAAATTTAACGGTGCGTGGTAATAGGAATGTCTTAACATTAGGTTCACCGGTCAATTTTCTTCATGTGTTTTCCATACAACGTGACATTGGCGAAATGAATTGTGCTCAACTGACACGCTCGAAACGCCATATATCAAGAATTCAATTCAATTCAACATTAGGTTCCTTCTGTCTAAGCCGATGCATGCGGAATAGATACTAAAAAAATAGTCGACAATAACATTTCATTATCATTTCTAATGTCACAAGATAAGTATTTAAATTATGATAGTATGAAGACCAGCTATTTCTGTTTATATGTAAACAGTCTACATATTTCGGCCAAGGCTAGCTGTAAATAAAATTGACACATATTGCAATTTAAAATTTTCTTAACTATTTCAAGAACTAGTGTTGGGATCCCGGTTTCGTCCTAAAATTTCATTATTTCTCAATTTGGCGGATAAAACCATAAAAAATTGGCACTTTACAAAAATAGTGAGTTGGTGAAGGGAACTGTCTTAATGGCGAATGTCTTAACACCAGGTTCTCTCTGCTTATCCTGGGATGTACAGGATAGCGGGAAACTAAAAAAAACTTCACATTCTGAGCTTCAATTTAATATGGTATTTAAAAAAAAAAAAAAATATAAATTTCAGAGTTCTGTACCTTCATTGATTCCCCAAATTAAGAAATAATAGGTATCTTTAAACGCTTAAAGCTATATCCCTCATATAATAGGGTAGGTGGGTGTACTTTGGTGTACATAATCTAAACGACTATGGTATGGCAGTTCATGAAATTTAAATGTTCTAATTGTACTTAGCGACGTGAGTTATGTTATCAGGACCTATTAATACGTTTCTAAAATAATAGGTCTTCAATTCGTTTGTATAATGTCGGAATTATTTTGTATAAAAATAGTAATATTTAAGATAAAGAGTACGTTTTAGTTGGTACATATGGTATGGTAAGGCAAAGGGAACCTAGTGTTAAGACACTCCTTGGCCCGTTTTCAGCGAATTTTCGAGACATTGTGTGTTGTATGGCGGAATTCAAGGTAACGCTGTTACTGGCTTGTACCAGAACGAGGAAATAAAAATATTAAATAAATTATTTCCCCTAGTGGGAAATGAACCGACAACCCTTGCGTGTACAGTCACACGCTTGTGCCACTGTGCCCCGACAATCCTAATTTATAATAAACATGAAAACAAATAACGGAGAGTATTAACACTAAATGGTCTCAGCATCACTGCTATACTGCTATACTTCTATAAGTGAAATACAGTGTTAAGAAAAAAATATCCAAAGAAACATGAATTAATGAAGGTGTTGAGTTGAAAGTGTTGAGAACTGTTGAGTTTCTTGCCGGCTCTTCTCAGCAGAACTGCCTTCCGAACCGGTGGTAGCTTTTTATTCATATGTTCATTCGACGATTCAAAAGTGCTTATAATAATTGCTTATTTGAATAAATAATATTTTGAATTTGAATTTGAATTTGGTGATTCATATTTCACTTGATTTTTTATATTATAAATCATTTTTACGATCTGGTTAGTAATAGCAAAATCTTCATTTTTGCAATAAACCGGTAATATTATTTTTTGTGAGGCATTTTGGAGTAGGCATAGAGTCAAAGTGGTTACGCGTTGGTTGTGGGTTTAATTCCCGCAGGGTATTGAATTATCTTCACTTTCTCTCTCTTTCAGCAAGACAAAGCTCGTCCCTGAATTGCCGCCTCTCAACACGCCTCTCGGAAATTAGTATGAAAATGGGAAAAAAATTTTGACTCTTTGTACTGGTTCTTTGTACTAAGGTGCTGTGTGTGAAATGTGAAGCTAAAAAAACATTTTTTGCTAATTTTGTTCCGAACGCGATTTGAAAAGGTCGAAAATTACAAAAAAGAAACGTATCACAAATGTTTTACTGGGTGTAATGTGTTTAAACATAAAAGAATAACAACCGCAAAATTAAAGACACTGGTACTAGCGATCGTTGTAAGGCGAGAATTTCTGAATTATCCTCCGGAGTATATTTCTATACAAAATTTTTCTTTATAAGACGGTACAAATTTACATTTGCAAGAACGTCGCTTGAATACTTCAAGAGTTTTAAATAAAAATGATTCTAGAATATAAACAAAAGTATATTGAAACTGACTAAGGATTATAAAGGCTGGTCGTAGGTTCGATACTTGTGGAAGAGATATCTATTATTATCATGGCGTTGAGTTCTCTCAATGTCTCAATCACTGGTGAGAAGTGGTCAACCAAGTGTCTCAACAATAAATTCTCTCTCCTTATCCTGTTATAGCTGCTTGGGAAGCTTCTTCATATTTTTGAATCATCTATCCCACAGTAGAAGACAAAAATCTTCAATCAGTGAATCATGACTTATGGAACCGAAACATGTCACTCAATACTGGAAGCTTCTCTATAGAATTCGCAATAAAGTGATCAGCCAGAGATCCAAAGTCAAAGCAGGTAAAATCAGCACGCTGATGCAGAACTAGGCCTTGTCTCCAGATGTACATCACCCAGATGGTCGATAGAGCTACATCGTGTAATAGTGGAGACCGCATTTAGGCAAGCGTAGTATAAGACGCTCTGCAGAATTAAGGACAGAGGATTTGCAGTAGGCAACTGACATTGGATGGAGCCCGAGGCCCGAGACTAGGATAGTTGGCGCTCGATAAGGGAGGCTTACAGTCGGAATAGACGGTGACAGATTTTGAAAAATACCTATATTGCTAAGTTTACTTGAAAATCGTGAAGCTGAAAAAAGATTTTTCTTTAAAAAAAATTCTGCTCCCTTTCCTCCCTTCCTATCCCGTACATTAATTCAATGACTTGTTTTTACGATTTCTTTGTCAATACGAACTCGGCTCGACCAAAATAAAGAAATGTCACACGCAAGAATACTTGGTGCTCGGCAGACGGCCAATTTGCATACTCGAGATTTCATATAAATATCACCAAACGCTATATCACTGGCAATTATAATTTATTGGTGTTTAAAAGGACAAAGGAAGTTGGAAAAGTAATATAAAATATTTATTTTGAAAATATATTGTACTTTATAATTTGTTTTTCTGGCACACTTTGGGAGTTAATTTTGTCACAGTGGCTAAAGATAAGGCTAATATAATATGAATAAAACTTTTCGATATTTTCCTTTACATAATTAAACTGTCCGATATTGTATTTTTGCCTAATTAAAGGATTTTTTTTATATTAATGAAAACTATTATAATATGATTCTTAAATGGTTTTTCTATCAGTCTCACGCTTTATCTCGCACATAGCAGGGTAGGCGGAGGAGACATAGATAAGTTCCACCGTTATTTGTAATCAAATTCAAGATACGGCTTGTTGAGTAGTAGAACTCAGCTATGTGTTTTATAGGGAGAGTAATAAAATGCAAATAATTCATTCCTTCAAGTGAAAATCGAAACCACAACCATTGCGATTACAGTCAGTCAATACCACTAAGCGACCACAGCCTTAAATAATATTTTTTTCTTAATAAATCAAATAAAATAACACTCTCATATACAACATAATGTTACAATTCCAACTTCCTTCCATTATATTCATAGCTCGTTACTCACGCTTTGTTCGATAATTACCATATATTTGGCGGTTTTGAAACAAAGTGACTTACAAAAGAACAAAGTTTCAATCTGGTAATACATTTTATATTAAAACATGGGAATTGATTAAGCTCGTCTCATGTCAGCTGGAAATTAAATTATGTCAGCGTCTTGGCGTGGTTAGAATAGAGATGGATTATTTTTAGTTAGTTACTTTATTATATTACTAGCGGACACGCGCAGCTTCGCTTGCGTATTTAGGGGTGAATTCTAGAAAACGATGAAACACATATTCAATTAAATACTTTAAAAAAATTAAATTTCAAATTTTATGAAAATCAGTGCCGATTTAAATTTTTTTCCATACAAACTTTGAACCCCTATTTCCCCCCTTTAGGGTAAAAATTTTTCCCTCCCTTAAATGCCTTCTTAGTGGATGTCCAGATTACGAAAGTAAACATCTGTCCAAATTCCACGTTTCTACTATCAGCGGTTAAGGCTGTGCGTGCGTCTTACCTCAGTCAGTGAGGACAAGTCCTTTATATATAGATTATGAGGCCTTGTGGCGTAGACAATGTCTGGGTGATGAATGCTGTATCCCTCGGATAGCTGGGTAGGTAGGGGGAACCGGGGAACCTAGTATTCAGACATTTAATTTTGATATTTTTTCTAATTTAAATATGTCTCTATTCAACACTTTAAAATAAAATTATGTTGTAAGTTAAATTATAAAATCAAAAATATAAAGCTCAAATAAACACATCTTACGGCTTTATAATTTGAAATTATTAGATTAAAATCTTCACGAAAGGCAAACAAATGTCTATATTTTCGTTTTTAATCAACCGGGGCGGCGTCAAGCCCGCGTGTTCTTTTCACAAGCGTATCTGAAAAGGTGGCAAGGTTACATTTAATATTTTAGAAGATTGGGTTTTTATTCTTTAATGTGGTTCGGAACAGTTTCTAAGAGTTCTATTTATAGGTGCGTTCAGTTTCAGTTTTCTAAAATTTTCCAGTTACTATTGTTTTTCCATATACATAGGCAAACACTTTTAAGTCATTGTAAGTATTAAGGGTGGATCCACACTACCAATTATAGTGCTATTTATAATCCAGTAATATTCATATATGAGAAATATTCTTATCGTGATTGGACTGGTTCTCTTTGTTTCTCCTATAAGAATGTTTAAAAAAACTGAAATATACTGCAAATATATCAAGTAAAAATACAACATAATTTTGTAAACTTGTACTAGGAATATTATAAATGTGAAAGTTTATATGGATAGATGGATGTTTGTTTCACTTTCACGCGAAAACTACTGAACAGATTGAGATGAAAGTTTACAGTATAATATACTCGTAGCTTCTTTTCTTCTAAAGATTTTCTATAACTTATCTATAATATACCAAAAAGTTCAAGCGGGCGAAGCCGCGTTTGGGTTACCAGTAGTTACATATTACAATAACGTTAAATTTATTTCTTTGAACAATATATAATAATACAATTAGTTCAATAATATCAAATCTTTCTTTTGTAAGAGAAAATCAAATAAATATGACAACTTTTTTCCTCATTTTCCTATACGAATAAAATGAAATGCTAATTTTGAACTGAATAAATTTTACAACAATTGAGGTGTAAGAATAAAATTGAAACGTTCCATATGAGAACAAAGAAAGACTTCAATGGTAATTGTTCATTTGTAAGCAACGTGAGCAACGAAATTCTATTTTGAACATCCTCTTGTATTCATTGCTTTGTTTTATTTCATGAGGTTATTATTGAAAGTGAGGGAATCGATTATCGTGTGCTGAACGCTTAACAGACTACAACATTGTTAACCCCCCCCCTGAATCCCGCATATAGCAAGATAGGAAGAGGAAAATAAGTGTTCAGACACTCTGTTCTCCATTTACCACCCAATTTTCAAGACATTGCTAAGTGAATGACGGAAATCAATATCGCGATTTGTCTCGTTACCAAAACTAAAAAAAAAATTCTCTGAGTGGGAATCGAACCCACAAACGTCGTGTTTACAGTCAATTGCTGTGCCGTTACCCCACGACTGCCTTTGATTGCATATTTGAAGAAGAAATTAATAATAAATTACTATAATTAATAAAAAAAACATAATGGCCATGGCCATGGTAGATTGCCTAAATTTTATAGATGACTTGGCGTCTGCACCATTGCTATCCATGGTCACCAGTCGACCTTGCCGGTCAGTGTGTGGTGTACTTTTACCGGTATCGGTCGATTTTGCTGTAAACACTGATAAAAGACTACCCCAAATGGCATTCGATGGTAAGAAAGTATTATTAAGTTGTATATATTTCCTGTATACTAAAGAATAGTTATTTATATGATAAATTCAAATATTTTATTCATCGCTCTGGTAACGAGGCGAACCGTGGCGTTGAGTTCCGCCACTCAACACGCAATGCCTCTAGAATTCTTTTTATCGCATTAATTACATTTATTAATATAAAGGCTTTAACGCCTAGTCGTACTGGTGATATTATAATTCTCATAGCAAAACCGATGTAGTATAGTAGGATAAGATAATTATGGACTTTAATCTACGTTTGCTAGTTCGATTCCCACTCAGCTAATAAATTAAGAAGTAAATCTTGTTATAATAATTTTAGTTATTAATTAGTATTCTTCATTTATAAAGTAACAAAAGCTATATACAATATAGAAATTAAGACTATTTTTAAAGATTTTTCTTACATAGTTGTTCAAAAATCAAATTTTGTTTAGTATTCATCTGAACGAACACGTATTGGAATCCAGTTATTTCCCTTGACTCTTGGAGCTGTGAACTTAGTTGCAGTGACATTTAATTATTCAAAATTCTTTTCTTATCTTAGTTTCATCACTTTTGAAATTATTGTAAAAATCAAATTTATCATATACACGTAAAGTATAAAGATTAAATTTTATATTAAAATGTTTGATTTGCAATTAAAAATAATAATAAAAAAATATCTTAATGCATTACTTGGCCTAATAATAATATTAGCTAATTTCAATAACTTATAATTTTGTAAGAGTTTAGTTGTCACGACCTTAGAACGTATTTGAAATATTTAAACTTTCTTTGTGTTTTGTTTTTTGGTACTTTTATGTTTGTTAAATAATAAGAATTGATTATTAAAGATGGTCTACATATATTACGCATTATTTTAATAATATTTTTTTCGTATTATACCAACAATTAACATAATAAGTAGAATGGGACAAATTTCACTCACGACGGCGGTTCAAGGGGGGATCTCAATCTTCGGCACTTCTAGTGTTAAACTGTAGATCAAACAAGAAGACGAGACTCATTAAAATCGGATATTGGGGTCGCTAGTGTATAAGGAATAATATTTCAATTACCAGATATGACCCACACGAAGTAGTTAAATAAAATCATTTAAAAACACAGTAGTCAAATTCGCTAAACCTCATTTTTATTTACACTACTATGCACCTCAAGCAAGTTCAATTTGGAAATAAACAGACGTCAAAGTGAATCAAACGAAGTGTGAGAAACATTCACCAAACGGTTTGGGGGTCGAGACTTGTGAAATTAAAGTATGGAATAAACTTATATTTAGGTACCTTCTTATAATTAAGTCTTTTTTAGAAAATAGGTGGAACAGGAAGAACTTTTGAAAAAAAGCGAAGAATTTGTGAAAGAGTTCTTCGTATACGAGTATAAGGAATGCAACAGAAAAAATTGACTTTTTAGTTGAATTTATTTGTGAAATTTTAAAACGTGAATTTTGAGACCATTATGGTGTTGTTGGATCCGAATGTAAGTTAGTGAATGAGACAGTAACACTAACTTACTTTGTCAATACTAGTTTTTTCTGTCCACCCTACCAAATAGTTCTTACTCTTAGATGTAAAAAAGAAAATATTTTTCCTTTTACACAGTATATTGAGAAATCTTCTAAAATTTCCATACACTCCATAACATATGTACCTATATGCTAAGTTTCAATTTTCTAGGTCCAGTAATTTCGTCTGTGCGTTGTCTCCCAGTGACAGGAGAGTTTTATATAGATAATCTTCATGAAACTCGTGGTAAATGATTATACATCATTGTTATATTTGCAGCTTAGTTGCGTAATTTATATGTCGTTTTGAACTGTTTCCGTGATACCTTCCATTGGAGTAATTTTGAATATCATTTCCTTATTTCTGCCATTATACTCATCTAAATGTACTCACATTAATTTGATTAAATACAACTTTCTATTATTGTTTGCGATCTAATATTATGTTATATTTATTTACTTTATTTTTTTTTCTGGCATAACACAGTGCGCAGGAAAATTTAATGTTTGGACATTCCGTTTCCGTTTCCTGTTTTCAGGCTTATTTTCGGGACACTACGTGTTGAGTGGAGAAACTTAATGACACGCTAACACATGAAAATAATTTAAATATATTCAGTAGTGGGTCAAAGCGACTACCGTTGCATTTTACAGCCATATTTTGATTGCCTTTACGATTCACTATTGGCCTATATTTTCTTATTATATTGATTAAATTAATTGATAAAACATAATTGCTATGCTTTTGAGATTACTCGAGAATCTGACAGTACGTGCGATGATGAGTTCAATCCTGCATTAAGGAATTAATTTAGAAATCTTGGTGTTAATTTAGAACTACCGAGATTTAAGAACTCTGAAAAAATTGATGAAAATTTAAATATAAAAGAGAGATAAAGAAAGTAAAAAAATGAAGTGCAACAACACTATTGTTTTCTATATTTACTTATTTAAATTACGCATCACTCATGCGTATATAAAAAAAACTATTACGTAGTCCATCTATAAATAACACTAACTGCCCTTTCCTATAAATGCCAATGACTTATAAACAGTGATAGACAGTACTGGCAAGAGAGATGTCTTTGATCAGCGTGGATGCCACGTGTTTTATTTTAGAGAAGAAAAAAGATATTTCTTTCTTTTCACCATGTATGTGTCATACGGCAGGGTAAAGGAGGGAACCTTATGTTCCCTGACACTGACTCCACTCCACACAGACACTGTTCTCCTTTCCGCCGAATCAACGCCGTACTTTCATTTCTCTTATTTATTTATAAGTAGAGATAGATTTTTTCATTTAGAATTTGGTCATAGCACAGTGGCACAAGCGTGCGACTGTAAATGCAACGGTTTCGATTACCACTCGAGGAAAATAAATGTTTTATATTAATTTATAGATACATAGAGTTCTGCCACTCAATATGCAATGCCGCCAGAATTCTGCTGACAATGGAGAGCGGAGTGTCTTAACAATAGGCTCTTTGTGCCTATCCTTTTTTTTCATGAATTACAGTTTTCTCTATAAATAACGGTAGCTTTTACCCAAATAAAAGGTATATTGTCTAAGCTCCATACCTATCTAATTAATAATTAAGATTTTTAAATTTCCAAAAAAAATATGTATTTGGATTATCTTAGGTATACCTTTGACTATCTCGCAAATTGCACCAAAACATACCTCAATGAATTTACTGAGAATTTTCCCAAAAAAATGCATAACGACCCAATTCCTGAAAATTTCACCGACATTGAAAGGGAACAATGCGTATTGAAAACAACCGCGTGTCCAATGACCTTTTCCCGTCCAAAAGCGAGCGTGACGGCTGCGCGTGCGCACCAACCAAAAATAACATGACGGTGTCGAGTTGCTTTCAGTTTAGCTAAGAACGTGAAACCGACCGCCTGTGATATATCTAGTCTGAAACACCCGTATACCACAATGACAAGTAAATTAATAGTGTATTTTCGCTTGTGATTTGGATTTTACCCCCAGTTTTTTTCTTAATGTGCCATTAAATATTGTAAGTAAGCTTTTTTTACTAACACTTATTTTTTTTAAGTTACAGGTTTAGTCAATATTTGAATTCCTTATTATAATCCAAGAGCATGTGTTTTCTTTTCTTATTGTTTCTTTATTTGATTTTCACTTTAAAATTTCTCTTTTACTTTTTTACTTATAAACACTTCTAAAATGTTTGCTTCTGGAATTTTCCCACATTTTGTACGGCGCGAGATTCTGTATATAAGCTTTGGTTATTTTAAGCTCCTTTGCCCTAAATAAAATAAACCAAATTAAAATTCATATTCTTTAACATTTTTTACATTTTCAATAACATATTGGGTACAAATAAAACTAGATTTAAATAAAATAAATACGAGATACGTAAAAATGTCCATAAAACCATTCAATCAAATTTTTATTTAATTAGAGGATGCAATAATTAATTACACCTAATAGTAATAGGTATTTAACACCTAACGTATATAATAAAAACACCTAAAGTTGTGTTTTAAATCCCAAATAATCTGCAAAATTATAATGTGCTTAACCAATTTATTATAAAGTAACGTAAATACAGCTGTGACGTAAGACACCATACTCACTACGTAGCTGCCATTTTAGTTTCAAATATTTATAGAATTATAGTTGTTATTACTGAAGCGTTAAAATTAACTTACATATAAATAACTAAGGAATCTTGCATATAAATAACTAGGGAATTTGTATAATATTATAATTTATATCCTATATTTTAGTAGTTTTTTTTTTCCGTTTTTATTTCATTCTCCCATAGTACAATCTCCTTCATGTGTTCTGCATTCAACGTTACATTGGCAAAATAAATAATTTTAACTGACACGGTCGAATCAACACAATAAAAGAACTTACTATTTTACTTTGATTAATTTATTAAAATCAATATTAAAAAGTAAGATGTAATGAATTACCAACTTCCCCTCATACTATACATAATACATACAAAGCTCAAACTTTCATTGTACTTTAAAACTTTTCCACAGAACAAATTGCAAGGAAATGTAAATCGTAGCCGACCTTGGAGATGTATGTATGACGTATGGTTTATTCATACAAATTCTTCATACGTCATGTACTGAAACCAGCTTTTTAGCGGTTGAATGTTTTCTTTTGTTTATGAATTGAATTAAAATAACTGAATGCTTTTGAGTGCTACTTTGATACAGTGTTTTTGTTTATAGTCTATTCTTTTCTGATCTTCTTTATCTTTACATAATATAATAAAGGCCCTTTCTCATCGATGTTTGCTTAAATATTGCAAACGAGGCTGCAGATTTTGGAACGGTTTTCACTAATTAGCACACAAGCAATACTCAACTTGTTTAATTTAAACTACACATTTAATTGATCGAGAAATTTAGTAGAAAATTGGAAAGGGTGGAATGTCTTAACACCACGTTTCCCCTGCCTCATAATAATGCGATATAGAGCGTAATGTTTCTTTTTTGTTAAATATAAATAAGACAAAGTAAATAAAAAAATCAGAAACAACCAATAAATATATCATTTTAAGACTAAATATTTGATGTATATAACTCCGTACAGTGTGGTCTCGAGGGTAACCAATTTATTTGAACTCTGGTGTAAATATCGCGGTCGTTCTGTGTAAAGCAAGTAAGCTGTTTTAAACTATTTTTTTTATTTCATTTGGGGTATGTTTGTATAATTGTATTTATAGCAAAGGGAACCCAGTGTTACAACACTCCGTTTTCCATTACACACGTACACATACAAGCTGACTACCATTCCGTTCTTGATTGTGTGTTCAGTGGTAAAAGTCAACGTCGTGCTTTGTCACCAGAGCGAGGAAATAAAAATTTCAGCCCCCTAAATGGGAATCAAACCCACCACTGTCACGTTTACAGTCGCCCGCTTTTGCACCTGCGCTACGATGAAAGCCGTACTAGAAGCGTAGCAGATATTTTAT
Organism: Heliconius cydno galanthus; assembly: GCA_036379175.1. Lineage (NCBI taxonomy): Eukaryota > Metazoa > Arthropoda > Insecta > Lepidoptera > Nymphalidae > Heliconius > Heliconius cydno. The sequence goes on from JAKRZM010001260.1 coordinate 556,641, forward strand.
TGTAGATGCCATAATATACCCAAAAAACAAGAAAACTATGTTTTTATTTAAGGAAATTCGTTTCGTCGTTACGAACCTATATTATTTATTATTCAGTGACAAGTCTATTCCGATATGAATAGACTGTAATATAAGTTGTCTACAAAATTTATTTATGGAACGTCTTATTTTCACTTTTATAGAAAAAAGCTGTTCCATACAATATTGTGTAAAGTTAGCTATATCTTACACTAGAAAAAACTATATTATAAGTTGAAAATTAAATTATTTTGGGAAATATTTCGAGTTGTTAAAAAAATCTCACTTTTTTAGTAACGTTCCTTTAATTTCTCATAATTTGAAAATATTCTTTATTTACAATTATGCTTAAATCATTTATTCAAATCGGTGATACAATATTTATTATAAAAAAATATTATACCATTTTTGAAGTCATCCATCCATCCATCCATCCATCAGCCTTGAAGCCAGCCTTAATTTTTGAGTAGTAGTTTGACAAAAACGTAAAAGCACCCTTATTTCGATGATAAAAACCGATAACATAAAAATCAGTTTCGTGGTCGTTTGTATCGGCCAAATACGAAGAACACCATTAAAAATTCTGCCAACCACGTTCGAAATAGCACTGACGCGTTCTTGTATAATAAACATAAGATACGCAGTCGATGTGTAGTAAAATTAATCCTGATGCAAATGTACGGCGATTTCTAGAAATAGACATTTTCAATTCTGGATATTTTTGGAACTTATTATGTTTAAAGCAATATTTTAAACATAGTAAGGTTTAAAATTTTTTATATAATCAAAACTTCAAAAGTATTTATATTATAGCACCCAGAAGAATGTTACGACATCATTACACTGTTATATAAATCATAAAAATCATTCACGTTGTCTCATAATTAGGAAATGATTGAGAAATAATTAGGAATATTTTTTCTTTTTGAAACCTTCATGGCGCAGAGGAATACGTGTGCCATTGCATTCGTGACGATTGTGATCGATTCCCATTTGGGGAACACCTCATTTACTTAAATGTCTTAGTGGGAATGTCTGAACATTAGGTTTCCAGGTTCCCTCTGCTTACCCTGGTATGTGTGCTTTTTTTTCCTTTTTACCGCTTATAGCAAGGTCTACAGAGATAATCTAGTGCATACCGAGTGGTGGATTACCCACTCTTAGTCTCATAATATGGGGGAAATAAATATATTTTAATTATAATATTTCTTAAGTAAGAAACTCACAATCAATCGCTTTTACAGTCAAATATTATTTTTCCGCGCTTCAGTGGCCTCGAAATAGCATATTAACATACCTATATGTATAAAAATTTAATACACATATATAAAAATATATATGTGTAAAAATTTTTTTCTACAAAAGCTGTCTACTATCTTGTTTAGTACAAGCTGATGACTATTTCTTTGTTAGTTATTTTTAAAAATGTTTTTTGTTTCTCATTAATGATTCATTTTTACATCTCTCACGTTTACTTGAGCCAAAATGATGTATTCTAAAATACAGAATACCTAGAGTTGTCTCTGATATTACATTTTTCTCGTATTGTTGTGTTCTCAAANCGTCTTATTTTCACTTTTATAGGAAAAAGCTGTTCCATACAATATTGTGTAAAGTTTGCTATGTCTTACACTAGAAAAGACTATATAAGTTGAATAATTAAATTATTTTGGGAAATATATCGAATCTTAAAAAAAATATCACTTTTTTAGTAGCATTCCTTTAATTTCTTATAATTTGTAAATATTCTTTATTTTAAATTATGTTTAAATCATTTATTCTAATCGGTGATGCAATATTTATAAAAAAAACTAAAATTTTTGAAGTAGTTTGACAAAAACGTAAAAGCACCCTTATTTCGATGATAAAGACCGATAACATAAAAATCATTTTCGTGGTCGTTTGTATCGGCCAAATACGAAGAAGACCATTAAAAATTCTGCCAACCACGTTCAAAATAGCACTGACGCGTTCTTGTATTATAAACATGAGATACGCAGTCGATGTGTAGTAAAATTAATCCTGATGCAAATGTACGGCGATTTCTAGAAATAGACATTTTCAATTCTGGATATTTTTGGAACTTATTATGTTTAAAGTATTGGGTTTAAAAGTTTTTATATAAACAAAAGTATTTATGTTGTAGCACCTAGAAAAATGACCTAGGGAAATAATTAGGAATATTTTTTTTTTCTTTTTGAAACCGTCGTGGAGAAGAGGAATAGAGAAAAGAAAGTGTGCCATTGTATTCGTGACGATTGTGATCGATTTCTACTCGGGGAACACCTCATTTACTTAAATGTCTTAGTGGGAACGGAATGTGTGAACATTAGGTTCCATCTGCTTGCTCTGGTATGTGTGCTTTTTTTCTTTTTACCGCTTATAGCAAGGTCTACAGTCTCATAATATAGGGGGAAATAAATATAATTTAATTATTATATTTCCTTGAGTAAGAAACTCACAATCAATCGCTTTTACAGTCAAATATTATTTTTCCGCGCTTCAGTGGCCTCGAAATAGCATATTAACATACCTATATGTATAAAAATTTAATACACATATATAAAAATATATATGTGTAAAAATTTTTTTCTACAAAAGCTGTCTACTATCTTGTTTAGTACAAGCTGATGACTATTTCTTTGTTAGTTATTTTTAAAAATGTTTTTTGTTTCTCATTAATGATTCATTTTAACATCTCTCACGTTTACTTGAGCCAAAATGATGTATGCTAAAAAAGATACAGAATACCTACAGTTGTCTATGATATTACATTTTTCTCGTATTGTTGTGTTCTCAAAAATATTCGTAAACAAAACTAATTTACACGCATCTTGGCATCTCAAAGAAATCTATTAACTGTTAAAAAATAATAATTTAAAACGTAGCTCTCTTAATTCGTCATCATTTAAAACTGGCGTCATTATGCGTAGTGTTTTCAAAAGTACAATTCTCGCATTCGGGCCCACCGCTTCTAAAATGTAAATGAAAGCCGTGTGAAATGCCAGACGTTTGCTATTTTTAAATGGAGCCGGATCCTCCGCATATCGCGCAAACACTAAAATTAAACCTGACTGAAATCCCAGTGACCATATTGCTAGTGTAGTGGGACAGTTTAGAATAGATATCTTATGTAATGGAAGCTAATGAACTAATATTTATGTACATTTGTAAAAAAGTATCAAAATTTAAGAATAGGTTGTGGTCATTATATAGGATGGAAAACTCGCCATATTATAATTAATTTTTAATTTATCCCTTAATGTCGAAACATGACAGAATACTTTTGTAAGCTGATTATTTTTCACTGTCTATATTTCTATTAATCCAGGTTAAACTTTGGAACAGGTTCAGGTTAAACTCTTGAACTTTTTTGGATTTTTAACTGAAAAATAACAACCTTGAAAAGTGTATCTCTCTATCTTTCAGTAAAAATCCGTAGAACAACATATGAACCGACTGCATCGACTTTCTGAGCCGTAATTCCCACGGGTTCAGGTTTTAACTTTTTAAGCGGTTCTCGTCGTACACGTGTACCTATTAAATAGGACGATTGTGTGAACAAATTAAATAAAAACCTAAAGGATTTAAATTATAATTTAGTAATTAATAATTCAGACAACCATACTAAAATAAGATATAATATGTAAATATTCCCAAATAATATAAAATACATATTTATATAATTCAAGCGAGCGAAACCACGCAGGAGCCGCTAGTATTACATTTTTTTATCAGCTTCAGGCTATATCCTGCACAGAGTAGAGTAAGCGGAGGAAACCTAGTGACGGAAGACACTCTGTTTCCCACTTCCTGCCGAGACATTGCGTGTTGAGTGGCAGAACTCAACACTGCGCTCTGCCTCGATACCAGAGCGAAGAAATGGAAATATAAATGTAAATAAATATTTCACTTCCTTGACTGGAGATCGAACCCACAATCGTCGCGTTACAGTCACTCCCTTGTGCCGCTACGCCACGAAGGCCTCAACTTTCTAACTTACATAAACACTAAACATAAAACTTACATAAATTGAATTAATTACAAGAATGTTTTATTTATTTCAGATACATAGTAAGAGGGTAAAACAAAAATGGAGCAGTTTGAATCACTGCTGACGTGCTGCGTCTGCTTGGACCGGTACAGAAACCCAAAGTTGCTGCCATGTCAGCACAGTTTCTGTATGGAACCGTGTATGGACGGCCTGGTCGACTATGTCCGGCGACAGGTAGCGACTGTTTTTTAAATAGTATATTCTCTTATTACTCTATAATATAGAAAAAGTTGTGTAAATTATAAATAAAATTATTCCTTCCAGGTTAAATGTCCAGAATGTCGAGCGGAGCATCGTATTCCTTACCAGGGTGTACAAGGTTTCCCGACCAATGTTACCTTACAAAGATTTTTAGAGCTTCATGCTCAAATCGCTGGGGAATTGCCTGATCCTACTGCGGGTCAAGTTATGGAAAGATGCAATGTTTGCTCAGAAAAAGCATATTGTGCTCCTTGTGCGCATTGCGAAAAGAAAGTCTGTGAAGAATGTAAATCTGCTCATATGGAAGTACTTCGTCGTGAAATAGCAAGAATTAATAATCAAATACGGAGGGGTGTAAATAGATTGCAAGATATTTTGGCTGTTGTAGAGCGAAACACTGCTAATCTACAAACAAATTGTGGTGCAGTTGCTGGAGAAGTAGATGAAATTCATAAGAGGCTCGCAAAAGCCTTGAAAGATCGAACTGATTTCTTAAGAAACGAAGTTGACCGTTATTTAGCTACTGAACTTAGAAACTTAACTCATCTTAAGGATAATTTAGAATTAGAGTTAAGTAATATACAAAGCAACTGTGATCTAGCTGACAAATACATGAACGATGATGTTGAGTGGGAAGATACAGAACTTGTTGATACTAAAGAAATATTTTTGAAAACTGTAGAATTTTTGCGTAATTTTGATTATGAAGCTGGTGATTACAATCGAAGAGTACGGTTTATAATGACTCATGATCCTAATCAATTAGTTATGCACGTTGCTAGTTATGGAGAACTGAATATCACTCAACCAAACGCATACTCAGTTGGGCTACAACAAACACAAGGCTTAACTAGATCCAAGAGTGACCATCGTTTAGCAACACAGTTTCGTCAGCAAGAAGAAGCTAAAGGATATATGGAAAATGATGAACCAATTTTAGGTGGTCGTAAGTTTGGTGAACGTCGACCACCTCCACCAGAAAAGCATACAAGAGACTATGGTGCTACTGATGACTATAGCGGTTATGAGTCAGAGCATAGGCCTTCGCGAAGATTTCGTTCTCGGTTCGTGAGAAGTCATCAAGCAGATAATGATTCTGATACTGAAACGACTACAAGATCAACAAAAAGTGAGCAAAAAGAAAAAGAAAAGGAGAAAGTAGCTGATACAGAAGATGCTACACGTGGGCCTCTTAGCGGAATATTTAGATTAAGTGACTGTCCTCGCGTAATGCAGCGAATATTAGATGTAGACAGTGGTAAGAAAAAAGAGAAGAAAGAACCTCCTCCACCGCCGAAACCAGTTCAACCAGCACCGCAACCACAACGTCGTCCACCTCCACCAGCAAGACAGCAGAGTGAAGACGACGAAATAACTCGTCTTAAAAGACAAAATAAGGGTGCAGCTACATCACAGGAACCTGATCGACCAGTGCAGCGACCTGCAGAAGAAGAACGAAATTCAATTAATCGTAAGCCTCCAACACCAGCTCGCGAGGTGAGTTGGGAAGAGGAAAGAGAGTAAATCAAATATATAAACAGATATATAAAATAAGTAAATAATCATCGATACTAACATGGAAAACGAAACAACTAACTAGGGCATTCCACTAATGTACACTCCATGATAATCACACATAAACACAACACAACAACAAATATTACCAAACTACGTTTTTGGTGTCAATACCGAATTTCAATATATTTCTCAGGCATCCAGCGATGGTGAATCTGATGAATCTGTTGGATCTCTCCAACGAACCCAACGTAAGAATACTGCTGTAGCACCTAAAGCAACTGCTGCAAGACGGCCTTCAGCCTCTGATACTGCCACTACACATCGTCCCGCAGCCCGTGCAGCAAGCACTGAATCAAGTGCTTCGACAGAAAGTTCCGGCTCGGCGGTAAAACATACAGGTGCGATTTTAACCATCGCAGAATTGAAAGCAAAATATAGCAATGATGGGCCTCCACAAAAACCGACCACACGTTTTCTGTCCGCAGGCAATGAAAGATCAGCACCGGCAACTACTAATGGAACAACTGGCGGCGCACAACGGGTTCAAAGTCGTTTTGTTGGTTCACAGCGACCCACACCAGCCCCGGCGCCCGCCGAGCCGGCCCAAGAAGACTCCGATACGAGCTCTGAAGAGGAAACTGATTCTTCTGAGGAGAGCGAGGAGGAGCCTGTAACACAAAGGAAGCCCGAGAGTCAGGCAATGGCACGCAGTGACATAGGTCCACTTTTAGCGAGAAGTAGTAATGCTAGGAGTGATGCCATTGAAAATAAGCCAACTAAAGAAACGCCAACTCAATCTCGATACCGAACTCGACAGTCCTCACAAACCGAAGAGGAGCCAGCACCTCGATATGGCGCTAGTAGTTCTTCATATAGTCGTTATGGTAGCAAGCCAAAAGATGACGAAATGACATCTTCCTTGGATGATGATTCTAAATATCCCACCGCTCGATCTAGATATCTTGCCTTAAAAGAACGACGAAATCGTCTAGCAAGAAGTAAAAGTAGTCATTCTGGTTTTGGTGGTGGCGATGATGACGATCAAGATGATCCCGTATCGCCAACTACTGCGTCTCCATCAGCTTATCTAGCGGCTCGATACGGCTCTGGCACTGGAGGTTCGGAGTTGTCTCGTAGCCGATCTTCTCACGCGCTGAAATCGAGGGAAAGCTCCCCTGAACGTCCGGTTGCCGGCGAGAAGGACGGAGCGGCCTTGAGTTCCTGGGCGAGGTACTTAAAGAATAAGTACGGCTCGCGGGGAAAAGATCGCGATTCGAGCGGTACATCGTCGAGTACATCCCGTCGCTTGTCTCTCGGGTTGCCCTTGCGCTCAGCTAACGAGCTTGCCAGTTCTGATGACGATTCAAAAAACGCGGCAGGCTCCCCCATCTCCCCTACGGCGGCTACAGCAGCGGTAGCAGGTTAGAATGAGAGTGGCGTGTACATAGGTTTGATGCTTCTGAAACTTGGGTTATCAAAAAGTATAGGATTATTTTCTAATAAATTTATATAATTTTATCACAGGTTTCGCAGCAGCAGGTTCCTCCCCTAGGAGCCAGTATCTGCAGAAACGCCGTTTACAATTCAGTGTGGGGAGTCGGGGGAGCGAACCCGGTTGTTTTACATGGCCTCGTGGCATCGCTGTAGGTCCCGACAATATTATGGTCGTGGCTGATTCATCTAATCATCGTGTACAGGTAATTTAGCAAGTGTACAATGATAATATGCGGCGTTAATATCCGCCATTCAACACGCAATGCGTCCAGAATTTGCCGGAGTGTCTTAACACTGGATTCCCTTTGTCTACTCTGCTGTGTGCGGGATACAGCATGAATCAGAAAAAAATATATCAGAATAATACATATATGTAAAAAAAAAATATAATTCAGCTATAATATAACAATATATTTGAGCGGGCTAAGCCGTCTACAATTCGCTAGTACTTCACAAACCCCAACATTCTTTAATACTCAGTAACAATTTGTTGTGTTCAAGCCGCCATATATCAATTTTACAACCTACTTAAAATATAACGATCTAAATATTTTAAATGCTACGAAAATTTCAAATAAATTTAGCTGTACAGTTAGTGCCTCCAGTAAATTGGCATAAATTTACTTTTTTTGAGGTTAATTTAAACATTACAGTGTTATATTATAATCTTACTAAAAATATTCGTCAACCATGAAAATTCAGCTAAAAGAGTTGTATTGGATGAAAAATAAAAAAAAAATCCGGCTTGCCAATCGAGGGTTTCGTACAAAAATTGGATGACTCGAGCTTTTTCTGAAATTCAGGCTGAGCTGCTAAGCTGGCTACAGAGCCTTCTTTTCATCTGGTACTTCAGTTGAACTAGCGGCTTTAATATCAAATTTTGCCACCCTTTTAAGGCCATTATTTTTTAGGATTAAACCTCAAATGTATAGTTTGCAGTTTTTTTTCTGAACTAGTAGTACTACCTGTGGATTCTGGTTACCGTGTTTCATATTTCTACACTTCTGAGGCCAGTAGTTTTGTCTGTTTGTTGTCTGTCAATCACTTAGTCTAATAGAAGAGTTTTATATATTTATTTTTTATATTAAAGTATCCTATAAAATTACATTTTTAGGTTACACCCCCTTTTTATATTGGTGTTTAAAATGATCTAATAGAACTTTCTAGTTAAAAAATGAACATCTATACCGTACAAGCTTCTCGTAAAGTAAAAGTCACCTCGATACACGTGTTTGGCAAATAGAGGAATGCCTAACATCGTAAATTATGTATTCGTATTCCTCGAACGTTGTCTCATATAATGAATGTTTTAGTACAGTAGTTTCATTTCATCTTTGCTATTTATATATATTTAAATATGTTTATTTATAATATATTTTATTTATCATATTTTTTAAGGTTTACAGTTTAACTCACGTGTAGCACAATAGAGCTTAGTCTTAACTCTTGTCATCCTAACCTAAATAGATAAAATGGCTTTCTGACATATGCGCTATGGAATACGCGGAAAGTGAATAACTAGGTTCCTTCTGTCTACCATATGCGAAATATAAATAGCCGTCGTAGTACAGTGCATATAGTATGGTAGACAAAGGGAACCCAGTGTAACAGGCATTCTCGAGAGATTGCGTGTTAAGTGGCGGATTGAGTTTCGCCGTCCAACAAGCAATGCTTAAAACGCTTTGGTATTAGAACGGGAAAAATATAAAGCATTTTCTAAACTGGACGGTGTCCTACTGCGTTACTTAGGCTCGTATTTATCAACCGCTCTCAACTCTGAGATCGATCTTAAAATGCCTTTTTCATTCGTAAATTATAGTCTATGAGATGAGACTTGAGAGCTCTCAAGTATGAGATCCATTTATAAATCCACTCTCAAATCTGATATTACATAATTTTATTTGATTTGCTACTAAATATATTTTTTCCCACAGGTATTTGATTCGAATGGCATATTCGTCAAAGAGTTCGGCCAATACGGCAGCGGGGAAGGCGAGTTTGATTGCCTCGCCGGCGTCGCTGTCAACAGGATTGGACAGTACATCATTGCTGATAGATACAACCATCGCATACAGGTGAGTGAGTTTTTAATTTCCATTTCCATTCTTATATTTTTTATTCATATTTTTAGGGTTCCGTATAAAAAAAATTCTCAAAAGAAATAACCAAATCCTTATAAGATAACTTATTTGTCCGTTCATCTTTTAATACATAAACTAAAAAATTATAGTTATTTTTTAAATTATTATTAAGATTTTTCTATTAGATTTTTTTTATTGTAAAGCTAAGGTGCCAAAATATTTGTGCTTTTGCAATAATTTGCAGTAGCATAAATTTTCTATTTCAATGTTTTCCACCGAATTTAAATTTACACTCTTCGTTCATGTCACCTAAAATTAATTTTTTTTAAATAAATTAAACCAAAAACACAAATTTAGTCAGTCAGTCGGTCAAACAAAACTTTATCAAAGATTTTGAATATGCATTGAAATGCAAACACCTAATACTTTACCATTCCGGAACAAACCCTTGTACGAAACTTGGGTTAGCTGTCAAACTGTCATTCCCAGTGTCAGAAGTTCCCAACTCCCTGACAATTAAGTTAATGGCAAGCAAAAAATTGTATTGAAATATGTTAACATTTAATTTGGCTTATATTTGTCATTTATTATCTTCTTTCTATACTAATATACTAATATTATACAGCTAGATGAGTTTATTTGGTTGAACGTGCTAATCTCAGAATATATTGATTTATTTTTTTCTATCTTCACTCTGTATTCCACACTTAGCAAGGTAGAGCAAGGTAGGCAGAGGGAACCTGGGAACCTAGTGTTAATACTCCGTTCCTTATTATGACACTTCCGTCCCCAACTTTTCACCAAATTCTCAAAGTATTCAAAAACTAATTACTACAATTCAAGACTAAAACAAATTCTATTCTATAGTTGAAAATTATACACACATAATATTCTTGAGCTTTTAATGTCGAGTAGATAATTTAAAGTACATTATGTGAGTAATAAATTTATCGCATAATAGCTTTTGTTTGTTTAAGCATGTGATTTTAGCTAAAGTGACTTACTTTAGTAATTTATTATAGTATGGAATAGAAATAATTAGACCGTTACGTCGCAGTGGCATAATTACGGGTTCCATTCTCGCTCGGAGGAATTAATTATTTTCATTTTCTCGCTCTGGTAACAGGACAAAGCGTGGCGTTTAACTCCAACGAATGTAAACATTAGTTTCGTTAATCAATATGAAAAATCTCTAAAATAAACGAAAAGTGGGAAAACGAAGTATCTTAATACTATTTTTTTAATATCGCTCAACTAAAATATTTTTGGTAAATGCGATTTTGTGAAAATATTACACCCAATTTCAAATGTATATGCAAATTTATATACGAAATAGCCTGTGGCTCGCTATACTTGTATAGAATATGACCAATAACACAGACCATTTGTTATTTTAACCAGAACTTTCAAGATTTCGATATGAGAGCATTTATCATAAGGCGGACTTTGTATTTGCAAGAATATAGGAGTTAGATAAGATCAAGTAAAGAATCCCGTAGTAGCACAGTATCTGACTGTAAACGCGACGGTTGTAAGTTCGATTTCCATTTTGGGTTATTATTTTCATTTCCTTGCTCTAGCTCGTAGTGCGTAAAGTCATACAAGCATACAAGAGTGGGTGGGAAGTGAAGAACGGAGTGTCTTAGCACTAGGTTCCCTCTGCCTACACTGCTATATGCGTGATGTAACGTGGGCAAACAAAAAAATACTGGTTTATAAAAATTAAAAATGTTAAAAGTAAAGCCGTGTTAGATTCCTTTCTCTACAATCGTATTCCATATTGGATACGTCGCTTGACGCTTCACGCCCGAACGGTTATAGTACTCGTAGTTTGAATTATTTTAAAATATACTTTATATATATTTATACAAATAAATAATAAAAAACGTATATAGTTAAAAATATAAGAATTCGCAAAGATAGCCTAGTAACTCTCCAATCTCTACAATTAAATAATTAAATCTGTCGTGGCAGTATCGGACCGTAAACAAAGCACAGTGTTAAGTTCCGCAACTCAATACGCTTTATTCAAAATAAATATTGGATGGAAAGTAGGGAACAGAGAGTCTTAAATAAAGAAATAATTAAATACCATCACGTAGGGTTCGTTAGTGCCTCTCATTAGTTAGGTTATTTGTAAACAATTGTCATCAATCAAGAATGTCAATTAATTGATCAAATACAAAGGCAATTTGATGATGAAATGAATCTTTACTCCAATACGGCTTCTATTGTGTTAATTAGAAGGTAAGACTTAATAATTGTTTGGATTTTATTTGAAATATGTATACTACACAATTATTTTTAAAAAATGTAAAAACTGACTTGAATATGAATAAACTTAAACAAAAACTCAAAAGTAGAGAGGTAGAACATTATAATTACTTTAAATTAAAGGTAATTAAGAACAGTTAACGAATTATAGAATACATATACTTATTTTCTGTTTAAAATCCGTAAAACGCATTTTACTACGTGATTATTAAAAAATACTTTTTCAAAAAGCTCTTACAAATAAACAAACAGCTAAAAATAAGCTGATAATCTTCAAACAGTTCAAATTAACATATTTTTTTAAACATGGCTAACAATTCTATACTCTCGATTAAGTGACATTTCAAATAAAAAAAACTAAATCAAAATCGGTTCATCCGTTTGGAGGCTACGATACCTACTACAGTCACGCACACACGCATACCCAGATAAGTCTTTCTTAGAACATCTTTTTATGTTTGTCTTGTTAAAAATATTTTAATCTGTTTCAAATTGTTAGCTCTTATCTATTTGGATTATTTTTGTTTTTCGCACCCCTATTTTTATATATGAACACATCCTTTTCGAACATATAACCATAACATTNCACATCCTTTTCGAACATATAACCATAACATTTTATTTTATATAACCACTGAGCTAAGGTGGAGTTATCGATGAATTTGTCTCTAAATCTAAATCTTTCATTTGAATGTTATTTATACTTGTGTGTCTATTGTCTCAGTTAATTAATGTTATTGTATTACGTTGTTTTTGTTTTACTTCTTATAGAATACTTAGAATTGGAACGAAAGCTGAGATTACCTAATCTTAAAATAAAATGGTACTACTCAGAAAATAAAAGAAAAATAAAACAAAATTCTTAATTGTACTAATTAATTAAATTGATATAATGGCATCAAAAAGTGATATCACAACTACGTTTTGTGAGTATATTATACATTCTAAACCACAGTAGGTCTATGTTCTTTATAATTTTATCACAATTAAATTATTATATAACTTAGTTTTTTTAGCCCCACGCTAAAAAAAGGTAGAGGACACCTAGGAACTTAGTGTTAAGACACGTTCCCATTAAGACACATCCGTTCCCCAATTTCAGCCGAACTCTGGAGGCATTGCGCCATTAAATGGCCCTACTCAACGCCGCCCTTTGTCTCGTTACCAGAGCGCAGAAATGAAAATACCACTTATAATCGAGTGGGAATCGAACTCACAACCTGTTGCGTTACCAATCGCAAACGCAACTTTTAGCCTGTTATTACAAAATAACTAAGTAAAATCATTTTTAGTTCAACAATTCAAGCCCTTGGCTTTGTTTTCGCTTTTCCGACTTTTACTCGACATTAATTACTTTGTATCGAGTAATAATAATCTTCTCATTATAATGTTAAGAACTTTCTGTAAAAGGTAATGTCTAGATCAAAGCTCGTACTGGCAACCCTGCTATAAGCTAACTTAATTATTAAACATTCGTTCGTTTCATTATAACAATATTTATTTAAAAGCTTATAGCTTCTAAATTTTTAAACATTTATTTAAACTTATAATGGAAATATAAAAAAAATATCATAATTCTTTAAGGCAGTCACACATCACATCACGTTAGGTCACGTCGTTGCATGTTTAAATACTTAAGATGTAACATCCCTTTTGTAAGTTCCAGGAGTTTCGAGAAATTCTGTCTAACCATTTTTTTTTAATGTAAGGCAAGGGTATAGAATAAAGACATTCCGTTCTCCATATTCCACCATAAG
>JAKRZM010001261.1:0-12766 GCA_036379175.1 Heliconius cydno galanthus
ATTTTGTATCTAGAAGGAGGGTATCTAAAAATTTATTATGTCATAGGATTTCGATCCTAATAATCTAGTAAATAGAGGATATATTTCTATAAAGTATTTTTCACGTTTAAAAGATTTTAATAAAAGGTTTCTTAGAAATTTGTATGTACAGCTATAGGGTAAGAATATTTATGAGATGAAATGAGTATGTATGTTAGGAGATTTGCAATAAATATGATAATTTTGTATTTGCAATCGAATATGCTAATATAATATTTACTAAAATAAAACAACTGACTGGATTATAGGTGGATGTGAGAGCAAATTTAAGTGGCTTAAGTAAAATTAACTCTAATAAGATTTTAAATAGGTGTCTAGTTAGTTTAATTTTTTTAACTTCACTATATATAGCTACTATATTATATCAGAGTGAAAGTAGGCAACTGTCATATGTTATGCCAGACCGTCATGGCGCAGTGGTTCAAGGGTGTGACTGTAACGAGACGGTTGTGTGTTCGATCCCCACTCGAGAAACTGAAATATTTATTTAAATGTATATTTTCATTTTTTCGCTCTGGTGTTGAGGCAAACGGAGTGTCTAATACTACGTTCCCTTTGCCTACCCTGCTATGTGCGAGATACAGCGTGAAGCTGAAAAAAAATCTCCGTCCATCCCATTTTTCGAGACACTATAATATATGAGTGATCGAACTCAATGTCGTGCTTTACCTTGTTACCAGAGCGAGGAAATGAAAATAATGCATTCTTCCGAATGGGAATCAAACCTACAGCTGTCATGTTTATAATGAAGCGGTATATCTAGTCTATTACGTTCTTTTTACTATCTATAAAAATATTATTACATATTTGATATTAGTTAAAAACAATAATTTCCTTTGTTTAACTAAAACTGAATAATAGCAAAGCCTGCAAAAAAAATCATTGCCATTAAAATTTCACAGGAACAACTCTATGTCGATACGATACGACTATATGAATAATTGCTAAATTATTATTACAGGCGTAAAGCTTTATAATATTCGTCCTCTAAATTATTAAATTTAGTATAATTATGATTTGATTTTATCGAAAATGTGATGCAATTTGAATTCTGTAAACATAATTTCGACTAATTAGGTTAATTTGCATAAAATCGTTTAGCGTTCAAAGTAGAATCTAACATATTGGTTGTTTAGACATTTTGTGCAAATGATGTATGTCATTATTGCTTTCTTTTGACTAATTAACACCCTCAGAGATGTCTATTAACATTTAATTATTATTAAATTTGTAGAAATACACCTACATTATGTCATATCATGTCAATTCGATGAAAAATGGAGAATGGAGTGTTTCAACACTAGGTTTCCTCTGCCTACTGTGTGCGGGATACAGCATGAAGCCAATTTATTTATATTTATAGCATTTGTATGATCACATGTTTCGTACCAATTCTTATACTTCTTACTCACTATTCTTCAATATTCAATAAAAATTAAACGGTTGCTGGACATAAAATAATATAATTTAGTGACTGAACCATGCAGTATATTGCTATCTATAGCTATAGCTATCTATAGCTATAGCTATAGATAGCTATAGCTATAGATAGCTATAGCTATAGCTATCTATAGCTATAGCTATAGCTATTATGAAAATATTTAATATTTAATTTCCTCGAGTGGAAATCGAACCCACACCTGTCGTGTTTATATTCACACGCTTGTGCCCTTGCACCACGGCTGGCCTAAAGTTGTGTAAATAGTTTTTATTAAAGCTTTAAATGTCTGAAATGAAATTTACTGGTTAACTATGAAAACTTTGCCATAATCGTGCAAAGTTTATGTGTGGGGTTGTAGTTAGTAAAGTGGTTTTGTGTATGAAAACTATGTGTTCACTTGTTTTGTTTCCTGAAACTATTAAGATTAGTTGAGAATGTTCATATAAGACAATTTTACTAAATACTGTTATTTTAGGTTCGAATTCTTACATAGATTTGATAAAAGCTATCATTTACAGTATTCATCAGTCATCATTTTTATGGCCATCTTGATTCTTAAAGGAAATTTCTTTAAAGAACGTGATGGGTGGGTCTTTAACAAAATTCATACTGTAATAGTAATAATTCGAATAAACAAAAAACTAAGAGAATTAAATAAAATTTCCTCCAAAATTTAAAAACTAGCATAAAAGTGAATATTTGAAAGATCCGGAAATTGCTAATTAAGCTTAGGTTTGCTATTTTTGGTTTTCTTAATGAGTTCAATTTCCACGAACCAATAAAGTGAGTCAGTAAAGTTTTTAGCAAACACTAAAATTTACTTTCAATAGTTACTGCAGACAAAATGCAGTCTTATATAAACTCTTCATTCATCACAAAAAAATACTTCCCTTTTTAGCTTCACTCGGTTTAAAGGGGAAGAAAAAGAAGTACAGAGGTAACATTCCTTTCCCCACTTTCTAATTGGGTTGAGTGGCGTTATTCAAAATAATAGTTTGTAAAAAATGTAAAAAAATACCATTTTTTTACCTTAAAGACTTTTAGCAATTCTAGAAAAGGCACCTTAACAGAAGATCTTATAAGAATATCCGCATTATTCGACTAGTACCTAAGCAAATTAAATTAACGCCATACTAATCTAAACAAAGAAGACGAAAAAAAGAGAATCCTCGTTGTCTATTTAACGAAAACCCATTGGTAAGATCTTTCGGCATAATTAAACAGATGTTCGGGAAAAAATAACTGTTTCAGGTTCATTTGGGGGCTCATAAAATTCTGAACACGCACCCCATAACGTTGCAGGCAATGTTAGACTGTGGGACAAGTTATAGCGTAAAGCGTATAACAATTAAAATGCTAATATTGATTTTATTTATTAGTTTTACGTTTTATCGAGCAAATAATCGTCATTACAATATCATTATCATCAACATCATAATCATAATGCCAATAGAAAACTAAAATCAAATAAATAAATAAACAACAGGGCTTTAAACATTCTGCTCTTAATTTTTAAACGAAATCCTAACATTGTTTGTTTTTACCAATCGAGGAAAATGGAAATAATACTAACAAGACAAACAATTGTTCTAAATACAACAATTAATCTAGCCAAAACATGTAAGTGGGGAACGGAGTATCTTAACACTAGGTTTTTTTTACTGCAACACAATGGTTGTCAATGAATAAATGAATCCACACTCAGAAAAGTATTATATGAAAAAAAAAATTTTCACTTCCGCTTTTTAGCACGCAGAAAAAAAATCTCAAAATTGGATTGTACTTATCAGTTTTATTTTTTTACCTTTACGCTAATTCCGCCACATTGTAGGCAGATTAAACCTAGGAATCTAGTGTAAAGACACTCCGCCAATAAAATCCTTCCATTCCCCAATTTAGTACAATTTTGGAGCCATTGCTTGTTGATTTGCTGATCTCAACGCCGCCTTTTGCCTCGTTAGCAGAGCGATAACATAAAAATATCAAATATTTCAATCTTCCGGGTGGGCATAGAACCCACAACTGTCACGCTTACAGTCACACCCTTGTGCCGCTGCGCCATGATAGCCTCAAAAATATTTAATCATTAAAAAGCTTTTGAATTGGGCCAACATAAAAATCGCCGAGTCCGAAATCCCGCAATTTGCAGCTCCTCCCTATTATTATTAGTTAGATATACTAATCGTTAGGGCGTTACCACCTGATACGTTGAATATATAAACATTCATCTTATATTATATGTATGTGAAAGTTAATTAGTAAAGAGAGAGAGTGAAGAGGGAGAGAGAGTTATCAGTTCAAATCGTATTTGTATATTTATATCTATCTATACTATAAAGCTGAAAAATTTGTTTGGTTGAGCGTAAAAGCTCTCTCAGGAACTACTTCTTCATCTGCGGCGTTAAGCTCCGCCACTCGATTTATCAAAAATATATTTTTAATCAAGTTTGTAATGCCCCTATAACTACATAGTAGTCAATCTTTCTAATAAGCTACGTCTGTTCTATTAAAACTGTTAAAAGTCATTCGTTACTTTTAAAAGCTTTTACCTAATTCACTTTGGATACAAATTAACGAACAAAAATTTTAATCTTGTAGTGTTAATTAGAGAGGGTACCTTTAAACAGAAGTTTTTTAAAATGACAACTAATATTAAAATTATGACTATATACTGGGGTAGTGGTATAACGTATGATTGTAAGCGTGACGGTTGTGAGTTCGATTTCCAATGGAGGTATTGATTTTTTAAAATTAATACGGGAATATTAGACTACAACTTTTGTCTATATAGTTTTTTTTGTGTTTTTTTTTCTCCTCATAGAGAAGGAGAATCTACGTCGAGTACCAGAGTTTAACGATGTGTACTGTATATAATATTTAAATGATTACAAAATTGCAATCACTACAGATTGAAATGTATTGTATTGCTAATATGAAATCGAGATAACCATTTGCATTTCACATACGGAAACAAACTATACAATGATTAATTAAAGGCAGGCAAGCAAAGTGATATAACAGTAAAAGTGTGAATATTAGGTCTAAATTACATATTTATGGTCCTTAAAAAAAAATATTTAACATATATTTCAGTTACACAGAAATTTTAGACATCTTTCAACTAGCTATAAATAAATAAATATACCTATATCCATAAAATTATCGAAATGCTTAAAACGATAATTATATCGCAAGTATTATCCCGCACACACCAGGGTAGGCAGAGTAAACCTAGTGTTAAAACACTCCGTTTCCCTTTTGCCGCCGAACTATGGAGGCATTGCGTGTTCAGTGATAGAACTCAACGCCGAGCTTTACTTTGACACCAGAGCGAAGAAATGGAAATATAAATTTATAATATCTTTTTATAAGACAAATGAACATAGGTAACTAAAATAATTATAAAATAGAGTTACACCTCTTTTATGTTGCCTGTGTCTAATTAAGCAATGTATCGCAATCAAAGGCGTTTCATGTACTCCTTGTGTAATCTATAAGATCTTCGTTTACCCAAAGTACAGTCAATACCATCGATTCCGGAAATAAATAGTGATTAGGTCCGCTTATATATCTATTATTCTCATTCATATATAAGACACAAGACACAAGGGTATGTACCCTTCACGCTCTATCCCGCAAATAGCAGCTTATAGAGGGAACTTATTGTTAAGACATCCCGTTCTTCACTTTTCAAGACATTTCGTATTGAGAGGTAGTTTCATACTTTGTCTTCATTATCTGGGCGAAAAAATGCAAATACGTCATTGATGTACCAAAGAAATATAGTTGAACCTTCACCTATTGTTTACGTTATCCCACTCGACCACGGTGGCGTTGATTATCTTAACTATCTGCTAAAGCGACGAAATAGGTTTTACGGCACCTGTATGGAATAATTCTTTCATCACGGACCCCTAAAAACTGTCACAATACGAACCAATAAGGGGTTTATGAAGAACCAGGAATTATAGATATCGTGTGCTAGATGTGGCTTACAATTTGGAAATATTATTTATAAAATATTTAGTTTTAATAATAAATTAGGTGGTGCATGGAAAATGGAATGTGTTGACAAAAAATAACTTAAATAAATAAATCTAATGAAGCAAAATTTTATGCTTATTTACATTTATTGATAAAACTACTATTTTATCTATTTTAATAAGTTATTCATATATGTACGTGCCTAGGATTGAAAGTTCCAGAAGGAGTAACAACAGTATAAGAATTTCGAAAGCTATATGGAACCATTTTTTTATCATATTTCTGTTGTAATAAAACAGATTTACTTGAGTCGATGCGTATTGTGAGGAGGTTCCTCTCTCTGGAGCCCTAGCCACCGATAGCTTGGCTTGTCCCACCCTCGGAAGAGTGTTTTTTAATATTTTTAAATGTAATTTTTATAACAATTTATATTTAAAAATGTATAATTTATTCCACTTATGTAATAAAAGTGTATATAATATCTCAATTAAATCATATCGAAATTTAATATTTTTCTAACCCTAAGACTCATTCAGCCATTCCTCTATCAACCCAGAGTAAAGCAAAGCAAATCAAAAAAAAAAAAAAAGAAGCAGCTACAGAATAATTTCCAACACAGCCGTCCAGGTATTCACCTCACGTAGGTATAATACAATGGTGATTTTTTCCTACCCATACCTTTATAGTAGTATACCTATATAGGTATATAGGTATTCGGCGTATTCGCCACCTACCTCAGGTTGGCCATTGTGACTGCCGTTAAGGGATTTTTGCTGAATTAAAAATGGTTTCGATTCACATACTGTATGGTCTATTGGTGTTGGTACATATTATATAGTATCTCATGGTTTATTTATGGTATTGGGATATTGCCTTTTGTTGATACGTTTTATTTAGTTTTTTTTCGTATGTGGTAGGCAGAGATAACTTAGTGATAAGATATTCCGTTACTCATTATCTGACGAATTTTGAAAAGATTATGTCTTGAGCGAGCAAAAATTATATTTCATTTTCACCGAGTGGGAATCAAAGTGAAAGTCAGAGTCAAAGTCAAAGTCAAAATATCTTTATTCCATAAAAATGCTTAACATTTACTTGGACATGTCATAAAAGAAGAAAAAAAATGCAAAACAAAATAACCAAAAAAATCCACATTCGTGTCATCGATAATTGCCTAATTGAATTAATAATTGAAGTAAATCTATTATTTTTTAAATAACAGAGTAAGTGGAGGGAATCTCGAGTGGGAAACGAACCCACAGCCAGTTGCGTCTACAATCACACCTTGGCCCCTGCGCCACGAATGGCCTCAATTTTAAAGTGAAGACGTATTTATTCAGTTTTCTTATTAATTACTTTTAGTGTCAAGAAAAATTTAGTAATTTATCACTAAAATAATTGATATATCTTGGGAATACACGATTGTCTTTTACAATGTAAAATATAATTTTAATTAAATCGCCTTCTAATAAACAACGGACTTGGCACCGTCTGTGATACTAATATATAATTAAAACCTTACAAAATTAATTGCAACCTTAATAAATCATAGGAAAAACATATGTAGGTAGGTACTACATCTGGAAATAGAAGCTATATTTACTCCTAGTTTACATGAGATGTGTTAATTTTCTTTATGTTCTCTTATATTTTTAGAGTTAGAATTATCGGCTTACTCGACGGCAAAAGTACGAGACTTAATTCCACTATTTTAAGAATTAATATTAGCGTGTTTGTAAATAACATTTAACTGTAAACACGGCTATATTGGGTACATTTCGGGCAAATTACACATAAATATACCTGAAATTACAATTTTTATCAACTTCTTTTTTTCCACAGATTCCTATCTTACTTCTTGGTTAAGTTAGGAGAGGGAACCTTTAAGTTAAGACACTCTGTTCCCCATTTTTCACTTTATTTTCAAGAAATTTTGTACTGAGTGGTGAAACTCAACGCCACGTTTTGTATTACCGGACAAATGGAAATGCAACTATGTACTTTAATCACTATACCAAATGGTAATCGAACCCACAACCATTTTTAAGACATTGAGACATTTCGGTAAGTTTGGGCTAAAAATACTATTGTAGAATTATTAAGATCTTTGATTTTCACGATTATTTCTGAATTTTAAGTGGATTAATCACGTACTTATATTTATTTGTATACATTTTCGTAAAACCGACATTCCGAGCACCTTACAGTAGTCCGTGGTCTCCCGTCCCAGTGGTTAAGTCTACCCGTGACCACGGACTACTGCAAAGTATTCAAAACATGGGGTTTCCAAAAACTTATATTACTAAATATAGGCGATTTACAGTTTCATTTAAATATCATAAATGTAAAAAAAAAAAATTCTAACAAGTAAAGCGTATTACACTGTTCAAGAATACTTAGAGGATAAGCATGTATGGAATTAATGTCTATTGAATGTAATGCAGGATAGCTGCCAACTAATGTAATAGATTGTACCATTGATTTTGAAAAGAGCAACTGTTGAGTTTCTTGCCGGCTCTTCTCAGCAGAACTGCCTTCCGAACCGGTGGTAGCTTTTTGTTCATATGTTCATTCGACGATTCAAAAGTGCTTATAATAATTGCCTATTTGAATAAAGAATATTTTGATTTTTTTTTTTGAATTTAAAATAGCGTAGAGTTTTTTGCCCATCCCATAGTATTCAGGAGATTGTTATAATGAAGCTTAAAATATACTTTTCTGAATGAAATTTAGAAATTGCATAATCATTATAATATTTCAAATACAAAAAAAGAAATCTCCCAATTCTGAAAACTAAACATTGGTATACGTCAAAACAAGGTTGTTAACAGAACGACGCGTCCCGTTAGACGGATTGTGGCAGGTGGGAGACAAAAATATACTATGTCTCTAGTGAAGAGCAGCAGAGCAGTGGTGAGTTGAATATATCGATATTGATTTTTGGTTATTTTGTATTTATTTTTAATTGAAATTTAGCTTATTTTAAAGAGAAAGGAGTTTTTGGCTTTTTTTTCTTTGGACAGAGTAAAGTCTTCATTCACTATGGCATTGTCTAAAAGTATTGTATTCTTCTCTTTCTTTAAATTCTAGAGACATTATGCTAGTTACTGAAACCAACGCCACGTTGTGTCTTACCAAACCGGCGAATTAAATATACAGGGGAATACCGGACGAACCCACGGTCATTGCGTTTACCTACAATGTACAGTCAGGATATTTGGTTGCACCTTTTAACTGCACATAGTACGTAATAAATATATAATTTGTGTTTGAATATGTTGCGCTTTTACATATTTGTAAAACAAAATAGGAAAATGTTTTCAAGAAATCTAAATAAATATTTGGTGATATTTTAACCCATATTATTCCTACCTTTATAATTATTATATTAAATAACCATTTCCATAATAATAATATATAAAATTCCATATAAAAATAATAAATTAAAAACCGATAAGTGAAAGCACATCACTAGTAAAGTTAATAACAGTAAGTCACTAAGCAGAAGATTATAAAATCGCCATAATCATAACTCAATTAAATCTTATATTTATGTGTCTCGTTAAATCAACACATTGTGATATTAAATTAGAATTAGTGTTGTATTACAAATTGATCTACTTATTCAAACTATATTGCTTATTATACTTTCCTCATATTGTCCCTTTTTTTCAGTTTCACGCAATATCCCGCAAATAGCACGGTCGGCAGAGTGAATCTAGCGTTAAGATCTTTCGTTCACTACTCTTCTCCTGTTTTCGAGATATTGCGTGTTGAGTGGCGGAACTGAACACCGTGCTAATGTGGCCTAATTTAAATGTTCCAGATATCTTATTGGTTCGATCCCCACTCGAGGAAATGAAATATTTATTTAAGTTTTTATTTCCAATACTTCGTTCTGGTGTCGAAACAAAGCGCGGCGTTAAGTTCTGCACGCGATGCCTCCAGAATACGGCAGAAAGTGGGGAACGGAGGATCTTAACAGTAGGTTCCCTCTCTGCCTACTCTGCTTTGTGCGGGATACAGCGAGAAGCTATAAAAAAATGTTGAAAAACGTTTAACAACAACCAAAAATTCCTCAACATACGTAAACCATTACAAAATTGCGCAAAGTAGGCTTAGTGTACAATAACTTTAATATTTTATTGGTATTTAAATAGGTTTTTGTAATATAAATGTCATATTATTTAAGGTTTTAGACTTACCGAGTTTAATCTGCACATTATATTAACATAGTAAATTAGGACTAACTTGTCGTTGACAGTGCTAGAAATGGTTTTTAAACTCGCTTTTCTTTTATTGTTATTTAGTATATCAACTAGTTTATATGAGAGATTATGATGTCCAGGGTTCTTTTAGCGAGTTGAGAATTATTCAGTTTTCTCATCTTTGTTTTGAAGCATTAGCGGCGCAGCAGCAAAGTGTCTGACTGTAAATTGAAGGGTGTAGGTTCGGTTTAGCGTCAAAACACCTTTCCATTTCTCATTTTTCATCCAAGCATTCGAAACATGAAGGTTTTCTCCAGGAAAGCCAGAATGATGAGAAAAATACCCAAATCTTAATCGCTTTTTTGTCTAGATTGCGGAATCTTTCATAATATTTTACAAAATGAAACTACAGCCAGATATTCCCATCTGTGCCGTGGCGTCATTGAAAAAGGTTACAGTACTAGTATAATAATATAATTTCAACGAAGAATTTGCACGTGAAAAAGCCAGGATTTATACAATTTTATGAAATTCAGAAATCTCTATATAAATCTCGTTCACATTTAAAAACGCGAAATCAATTAAAAATCTCGCTCCACGCAAAAACTACTTGAACTGGCGAAGCGTAATTCAAATACATATATGATTTACTTTTACCTTTTACCTATGGCTGTATGTGTTTTACCTGTGTTTTTTTACAAAACTTTCCTTAATTTTGCAGTAACATTATGTAATATTTTCTTTGCTAAAACTGCACGGCGTTGTGTTCCGCCACATAATTTACAATGTCTCAAAACAGGCACCACTTCGCGTGGAATTCTAGAGATATTTGGCATTACATGGTTTTATCTATCGCTTTGCGTCGCTACGAAACGAAGGCACCGAAGATATTAAATTCTTCATTTTATCGATCGAGAATCGAACTACAACCTATCGCGCTCAGTCAACTGGCCTCATTATGCTAATTTAAAACAAATAAAAATCAACACATTATAATTAGATAGTATAAACAGTACACTGCCAGTATCGTGGTCGATCCGACACGTACTATGTAATTGGGTACAAATTGTTAATTGGCCAGATGCAGTTCGTTTTCATTGTTCGATAACTTCGTACACTCGTATTACAGTATATAAACGATTATTTAAAATTATATTAACATTGTATTTAAGGGTGCCAGGGTAGATACGTTGGAAATGTCAGATTTTATGGACTGGTCTGGTTGTAGGCAGAGGGGATCTAGTGTTATGACACTCAGTTCCCCATTTTCCGCTGAATTCTGGGGGCTTTGCGTGTTGATTGGCGGAGCACAACGCTATGATTTGTCTTGTTTCCAGATATCTTATTGATTATAATTAAGAAGTCGTAATACAAATTTCAGCTCAATCGGTGACCGGTAAAAGAAGCTACCTGCAGCACTTCAAAGTATTTATTTATATTTTTTATTTCTTTTTTCTATTTAATTGCTTTAGTTTATTGAATCCATACGTAATATCTCGAAAAATGGGAGGCCCTTGGGGTGTCTAAACATCAGTTTTCATTTTTAATGAAATTTGGTCTTATATCATTTCACTGGGGTAAAAATGAAAATATAATCAATTTAATAGTTAGTCATGCAATAGGGGAATATTAGCGTGAACGCTTTAACAATAACAGACAGCTGTTGATTGAAAAGATAAAATTGCCATTAATAATTCAAAATTAAGTTATTAATTTTTTTACGTGGCCGTAGGTAATAGGTCAGAGGGAAGTTTATACAGCGTGCTCTACAGAATAAATACAGCTAAATTAAATATTTTTTTTAATTCACTTTTTAGTTCTAGGTGTATTGTTTTTTTTAGTTTCACGCTGCATCCCTCACATAGGAATATGGTAATCTAGTTTTAAGACATTTTGTTCCCCTTAAAATACTTCCCGCTGAAATTTGAAAAATTTAACTTTGAGGGAATCGAATCCACGCCTATGACAGACAATCCATTAAGCGCTCTGACACTGCGCCTTTACGTTACGTTCTTATAATTCAGGCTTCTTATTTATTTGTGATGAATAATAGAAATTTTGTGAATAAAACAGCTAGTACTACAATTGTTTTTTTTTTCAGCTTTAAAAACAAATAAGTGAGCATAAGGTTTAATTGAATAAATTACATAAATATTTGTTTATTGCCAATTTCAAACATATGTGGAAAACACTAATCGTAAAATACGAACGTTTTATATGAAAAACGTTTTAATTGTTTCCATACATTTCATTTTCCACATTTCACCCGAATTCGAACTATTTTGTATTGAGTGGCGGACCTCAACGCCGCGGTATCTTATCTTTAATCTTTCATTACTTTATTATTATTTATCTTTAATTACCTATTTCAACTGTTTTAAATTCTAGCAAAAAGTGAAGAAGAGTGTCTTGATAGTGTGTGTGTTTTGGGGATACCAAGTCTTACCCCGCTGCGTGATAGAGCGTGAAATTTAAATTTCCATAAAAATGGGCATGCAAAATGATTTGGTGAACCTCGTAAATATAAATCTCGGTAATACTCTTTCGTATACTGTAATAATATTATTGGGAGAAAATTAATGAAAATTTTAAAATTACTGAAATATTATTTACCTGACATCATGTAGAGTAAATTGTAAAAAGCTTTTAAAATTTGATATTTGCATTTTAAGGTAGCATTTTTTATTAATATGAGTGTAGGTACATACTACATTTTTTTGAATTTCACGCTGTAAACATAACAGGGTAGGCAGAGGGAACCTGGGAACCTAGTTTTGAGATATTTCGTTCCCATTAAGATACTGCACTGCTCTTTATGCATTATGTGTTGAGATGCGAAACTCAACGCCTATCTTTGCCTCGTTAACAGAACCAGGTTGAATTTCCTCTAGTGGAAATCAAACCCACAAACTGACGCGTTTACAACTTGCCCTCACTAACACTAACATAGTGTCTAACCGTAGAATCTATGCTTGTTGCGCGGCGGAACTTAACGCCGCCCTTTTCTAAAAGAACGGAGAAATTAAAATAATTTAAGCATTCATCACAATCGAATCCACGACCATCACATTGTCGGCACTGCCCAGTGCATGAT
>JAKRZM010001261.1:13042-30336 GCA_036379175.1 Heliconius cydno galanthus
CATGCAATAGGGGAATATTAGCGTGAACGCTTTAACTATAACAGACAGCTGTTGATTGAAAAGATAAAATTTCCATTAATAATTCAAAATTAAGTTATTAATTTTTTTACGTGGCCGTAGGTAATAGGTCAGAGGGAAGTTTATACAGCGTGCTCTACAACATAAATACAGTTTAATTAATATATTTTTTAATTCACTTTTTCAGTTCTAGGTGTAATTTTTTTAGCTTCACGCTGCATCCCTCACATAGGAATCTGGGAATCTAGTTTCAATACACTCTGTTCCCCTTAAAATACTTCCCGCTGAAATTTGAAAAATTTAACTTTGAGGGACTCGAATCCACGCCTATGAAAGACAATCCATCAAGCGCTCTGACCACTGCGCCGTTACGTTACGTTCTTATAATTCAGGCTTCTTATTTATTTGTGATGAATAATAGAAACTTGGTGAATAAAACAGCTAGTACTACAATTCTTTTTTTTTAACTTTAAAAACAAATAAGTGAGCAAAAGGTTTAATTGAATAAATTACATAAATATTTGTTTATTGCCAATTTCAAACATATGTGGAAAACACTAATCGTAAAATACGAACGTTTTATATGAAAAACGTTTTAATTGTTTCCATACATTTCATTTTCCACATTTCATCCGAATTCTAGCCAGTTTGTATTGAGTGGCGCAACTTAACGCCGCTGTATCTTATTATCTTTAATTACCTATTCCAACTATTATGTAAAATATAATCTTTGTTAGTCTTAAAATGTATTTACTTGTTACATCGCGATTGAGCATTATTTTTAATTCAAGCATAAAGTGAAGAACAAAGTGTTTTGATAGTGAGTGAGTGTCTTGGGGACACCAATCCCGCTGCGTGATAGAGCGTGAAATTTAAATTTCCATAAAAAATGAGCATGCATAATGATTTGGTGAACCTCGTAAATATAAATCTCGGTAATACTCTTTCGTATACTGTAATAATATTATTGGGAGAAAATTAATGAAAATTTTACAATTATTATTGAAATATTATTTACCTGACATCATGTAGAGTAAATTGTAAAAAGCTTTTAAAATTTGATATTTTAATTTTAAGGTAGCATTTTTTAATAATATGTGTGTAGGGTACATACTACATTTTTTTTTAATTTGACGCTGTAAACATAACAGGGTAGAGGGAACCTGGGAACCTAGTTTTAAGAAACTCCGTTCCCATTAAGACAGTGCTGCACTGCTTTTGATGCGTTATATGTTGAGTAGCGGAACTCGAACGCCTTTCTTTGCCTCGTGAACGGAACCAGGAAAATGTAATTATTAAATTTCCTCTAGTCGAAATCAAACCCACAAACTGTCGCGTTTACAGCTTGCCCTCATTAGTTTAGTGTTAACTAACATAGTGAATTATGTTAGTGTTAGTCTAACCGTAGAATCTATGCTTGTTGCGCGGCGGAACTCAACGCCGCTCTTTTCTAAAAGAAATGAAAATAATTTAAGCATTCATCACAATCGAATCCACGACTATCAGATTGTCGGTACTGTCCCACTGTACCAAGACGACTTTTAATGGTTATGGGGCTACTTTCATTCATAAATAAGTATAATAAAAACAAATTTTATAGTTATATTAACTAAAAATACATTTTATTTCAAAGGGCACAACGTCCCGCAATGATACATGGCAAGTACAAAGAAGGTGACAAACATCGTAAACGCTTAGAGCTAAAATTGTAACGTGAAATACTCAATCAGTTGGGCGTCTATTAAAGTGGTCATACGTTAATTTGTCGAATGGTTGTTTTAATATATTTTTATGTTTTATATATTATGATGATAGAATGTTTAGTGTTAAGACACTACGTTCTCCACTTTTCGCTGAATTGTGGAAGCATTGTGGGTTGAGTGGAACTCGACCTCACGTTTTGCGTCGACACTAGAGCAAAGAAATGAAAACTAAACTTAAAAATATTTCAAATAATAAAATAAAATAGTTCAATGGAATTGAATTCTCAACTACCATCATATAATGCCAAGACTAGTTATAATATCTCTGTTTTAGGTTATTTATAAAAAAATGCACACATTTCAAAATCTCCCAACCATTATACATATTATAACCAAAAAGAAAAAGCAATATAAAACATGACGCAGTAAAACTCGGTTAATAGATGAAATCGATACTGTACACTATAAAAGTTTAAAATGAATTACGACAGCAAACTATCGAAACCAACTTCATTTGCATATCTTTAAATAAACGAATGAAATGTCATGGCGCCAATGCGACGTAGTTCCAAAGTGGATGGATGGATGGTAGTGGATTCGATTTCTAATTGGGAAATGGTTTTTAATAAAAAAAAACGAAGTCTTCGCAGCTCAGTGGTTACAGCACGCGGTAGTTGGGGGTTCTCGTAACAAGGCAAAGCGTGGCGTTAAGTTCCGCCACTGAATATTTTGGAAATTAGACAGAAATTAGGAGATGGAGGGTCTTACTTTAAGTTTTCTCAGCATATTGTGGTTGATGAAGCTAAAAAAATATTATTTCCCTGTGCTGGTTAGATAAAATGCAGTGTTAAGTTCCGCTAATGAACACACACGCATAATGTCTCTAACTATAGTTTATATTGTCTTTACTGATTGAAGAAAAGAAAGTATGTTAATTAATATTAACAATTATTTTGTTCAGAATAGTCCCACATATTTATTTATATCGTGTGGCCTAAAGATCGTCACGAGCGAGTGTTCAGTGAATTTTGAAACAAAATTGTCTTTTATAAATTGCATTCCTCGTGGCCGAGTCCGTCCAAAGAAATATGGTTTGGTGTCCTTTTTGATGAATTCAAACGACCAATCCCTTACACTACAGTATGGTCAACAAGTTGTGGCCGCACTGAAAAATCTTAATCTGTGCAAGACGGCAACGACTCGCTGAATGTACTGTATATTATATGAAAATTAGACATGGTAAACGTAGCTGTACAGCATCTAACAGCAAACACGTCGGCTGTGAGTTTGATCCTACTCGGGGGAACCAATTGTTTTCCTTACTCTGATATCAAGGTAAGCTGTGGTCTTGAGTTTCGCCAATTAATATACAATTGCCCTCGAAAATTTACAATCTTAATATTTTATGAGCTTATGCACTCATTTTGTATGCAGTGAATTACAAATATGTTATTACCATGTTTTTTTTCTGTGAAATACGTATAAATATGTACTTTAAGGATATTTTCTATGTTGGTGGTTAAGTTCTCATTTCGTGCCACTTTTCTTAACTGCAGGTTAACAGGAAATAACCTATAGGTTTTGATTACGCCGTAAATTTCATACGAAATTCATAAATGCTAGTCTTTTGATTCTGTTGTCTGCCGCTGTCTCCAAGGGACCGTAGACTTAAACATTTAATATTAATTTCAGCTTGATACACAGACAGAAGGACAACAATGGCATGCTAAAAAGGTTCCTTGTTTTTATTTTAAGGTATGGTTTCCTAAAAACGAAATTAAATAAATAATTTACTTTTCGAATCTACCACATTCATATTAGGCATTACCAGCTAAACCCAGTACCACATAAATTTACATTACAATAGAAGGTTCTTAGGGAAATGTAACTACAAAAACTTTCGTTCGTTCGTACCAAGTTTTGGTTACAACTGTTAGATTAGAGTAATAAAACTTTTATAATAATGAAGTAAAAGGATCACAATAAATTCGTGATAAAACGTGGCAAAAGTACAAAAATGTTAGGAACTTCTAATAAGATCCTTTCTAAAATTAGCCAAATAAAGAAGAATACTTTAAGGACAATCGTAAAATTGCTTTGAAGAAGTTATTATACTTATTGACCATTGCAGAAGTTGCGTAGATTTTACATTTTATAAAATTACTAGCGACCCGCTCACGGTTTCACCCGCGTGAACTATGTTATTATTAATTTCTGTCTCCATGGCTACGTCCTAGTCACGTCTATGCAAAATTTGAGACTCCTAGCATTTAGTAACGGATGACAAAGACAAATGTCATTAGTAACGAAGTTTCATACAAACTTTCAACCCCAAAAACAACCCCTTAGAAGTCGAATATTACAAATTCCCGTCTTAGCGAGCACCTACCTCCTATAAGTAACTCCTATACAAAATTTCAGATTCCTAGCACTTGTAGTTTCTGAGATTTCGTGATGAGTGAGTGACCTTTCGATTTTATATATATAGATAATCGAAATAACAATTGTTTAAGCAATTAAAATGTATTATTAGTACTAAGATATATCATAATATTTTACACTTTGAAGAACAATAGCTCCACTATGTATCCTGCTTAAAGCAGGGTACAGAGGAAACCCAGTGGGTTACGTGTTATATAGTGTTTGTCTCGTTGCCAGAGTGAGAGAATGGTATTTTTGTGTTAGACAATTGGCTTATAGAATAATGTTAAAGAAATGTTATCGAGAAATGAAACTAAATTATTCCCCTGAACAGAAATTGAACCCACTACCGCTATGGGGCACCGCACAATGGCTTCAGGTATAGTATTGTAAAATATATTTAATATAAATGATAACTTTCCAAGATTAACCCCTACAAAGTGGTATCAGCTACCGACATCCTTTGAAATTCTCTGTCACTCTCCGACGCCGACGATAGCTGCTACTATTGATATTATTGTATTTAATAACTTCAAATATATATCTATTTATATGTATACGTATTTTTAGTTTCACGCTTTATCGTATTGGAGGGAACCTGGAAACCTGGTGCTGGTGAACTTAACACGCAAAGTCCCAAAAATTGGGCGGAATGACTTACCACTAGGTTTCTACTAACTATTAGTAAAAAATAATATAGTAATAAAACTATTAATGTAATAATAATACGGACTCAACGGAGCTCAACGCCGCGGACTGTCGGCAAGTTACCAGATACCAGAACGGGTATATTAAAGGAACACGCTCCAACACGACGTGTGACACATTGTTAATTTATTTGTGATACAAATATAAATAAACACTGGAACTTTCACGATTATCACTTATTTCTTTTGTTCATGTCAGCCATATAAATAATAATCTCATTTAGTTATTTTAGTTTCATGTATGTAGATACGTAGTATATTATTAAAATGTAAAAATGTCGTTCTGAGTATAGTAGCGTTGAGAGAGCGTAGGCAAAGGGAACCTGGGCACCTGGGAACCTAATGCTAAGATGTTACGTACCTCAATAAGACACTCTATTCCTCAATCTCCACGGAATTCTCGAGGCATTAGTATTGAATGGACGAACTCAACACCTAGTTGCTAAAACCAGGAAATGAAAATAGGTGATCCTTTATTTCTTCGATTGAGAATTTAACCTATAACCGTCGCGCTTACAATCGCACTCATTAGTTTTATTATTTATTATTATTTTATTAGCGTGAAGCTACACGCTTTTTCCCGCAAAGCACGGCAGGCAAAGGGAACAACAACACTACACGTTCCATAGTTAACTTGTAACACAAATATAAATAAACACTTTAGCTCCACGATTATCACTTATTTCTTTTGTTTCTGTCCCCCATATAAATAATAATCTCATTTAGTTATCTCGGCCTCGTATGTAGTTAAAATGTATTCATTTGCGCGCGCTCGTCTAAACGCATAAATCAAATGCCTTGGGCGGCTTATTAATATTTGCTGGGTAGTATATGTAGTGGTACTGGATGATACGTGATGTTTGCAGATTCGATTCCCACTCGAGGAATTTGTTATTTGTATTTCCTCGGTCTGGTAAGAAGATGAGAGTCGTGCGGGAAGTGGGGAATGGAGTTTATTGATGATAGGTTCCCTCTGCCTACAATTTCAAAGCCTGTTACAAAAATGGGAAGTTAATAGAATTTAAAGCTTAAAAAGGAATTATAGTTAATTTTTCATTTATATAGATAATTAGGAAAATTGGATACCACATCCAATAAATATTAATTATGATGTCAGTATAAATAACATAGTAAAATCTAAAGCATTGCTAAACGAATACGTAGAAAGAGTTGTGCGTGTGTCAGTTTGTTTGCACGAAGTTTGTACGTCTACTTTGTCATATGTCGTGCTTTTATTTAGAAATGGACGATAATTTATGGCTTAGAATAATCCACTGTGCAATAAAAGTTCTTAATATAGACATAAATGCGAAAATGTGAAATAATAAATATTTTCATTTCCCCACACTGGTAACGAGGCAAAACGCAGCGTTGAGTTCCGACACTCAACACGCAAAACCTATTGAAATCGGCGGGAAATGGGGAACGGATGTGTGTAAATGGGAACGGAGTTTTTTAACTCTAGGATCCCAGATTTACTCTGTCTATTTAAAAAAATAATGAAACAAAATATCAAAACAGAATGAAGTAGCAAAACTAATATAATATAAAAATATAAATAATATAAATAGAATTTCTGAATAATAATTGTCCTTAAAAATTGACGACTGTTATAGCCAGTTAGTTTATATACTTACGTCGGCTTTATAATTCTTCTTTTTCTTCTTGCAATTATCACCCGTTGTCATTGAAATTGGATACAAAGAGAAACTAGTATCGATACACCTTGTTATTCCACTTAAATTTGAGACATTGTGTTGAGTTGCGAATCAACACCAGGCTTTGTTTAACCGGAGTGGAAAAATAAAAATAGTTTAAATATTTATGTTATTTCCCTCCGTGGAGATAGAATTCAGAATTATCGCAGTTAAACGCTGTAACTGCTGTGCCCATCACTAAACAACTTTAGCTAAGGCGGTTTTACCATTTTTATTAACATTTATAATTTGTATAAAAGCGGCACTACTAGTTTTATTTTCTAAAATTCTTGTACTATTGCCATTAAAATGAACGAGAGGATCGTACACGTCGATAGTTTTTTAAAAATAAAAATACAATTATTTAGAAATGTATTTATTTTTCATTTTATTGTGCTTTTCATATTTATAAATGGACGTATTCGTCCGAAAACTTTATAATAATAGCGATGCTTTCAAACTATACAATTCGAAATAAGTAAAAAAAANATAAGAGGATTTTGTTTAAGAGTAATTATAGCAGACACTTAAAAGCTTAAAAAGGAATTATAGTTATTTTTTCATTTATATATAGATACATGGGAAAATTGGATACCACACCCAATAAATAATAATTATGATGTCAGTATAAATAACATAGTAAAATCTAAAGCATTGCTAAACGAATACGTAGAAAGAGCTGTGCGTGTGTCAGTTTGTTTGCACGAAGTTTGTACGTCTACTTTGTCATATGTCGTGGTTTTATTTAGAAATGGACGATAATTTATGGCTTAGAATAATCCACTGTGCAATAAAAGTTCTTAATATAGACATAAATGCGAAAATGTGAAATAATAAATATTTTTATTTCCCCGCACTGGTAACGAGGCAAAACGCAGCGTTCAGTTCCGACACTCAACACGCAAAACCTATTGAAATTGAGTGGGAAATGGGGAACGGACGTGTGTAAATGGTAACGGAGTTTTTTAACTCTAGGATCCCAGATTCCCTCTGCCTATTAAAAAAAAAAATAATGAAACAAAATATCAATATTGACGACTGACGAGTATTAGACACCAATTAGTTTATGAATCTTCTTTTTCT
Organism: Heliconius cydno galanthus; assembly: GCA_036379175.1. Classification (NCBI taxonomy): domain Eukaryota; kingdom Metazoa; phylum Arthropoda; class Insecta; order Lepidoptera; family Nymphalidae; genus Heliconius; species Heliconius cydno. The sequence goes on from JAKRZM010001261.1 coordinate 20,672, forward strand.
TCTTGCAATTAACATCCGCTGTGATTGAAATTTGAAACAGCCAAAGAGAAACTAGTGTCGATAGACTTTATTCTCCGCATTCTACCTAAATTTGAGATATTGTATTGAGTTGCGAATCAACACCAGGCTTTGTTTAACCGGAGTGGGAAAATAAAAATAGTTTAAATATTTATGTTATTTCCCTCCGTGGAGATAGAATTCAGAATTATCGCAGTTAAACGCTGTAACTGCTGTGCCCATCACTAAACAACTTTAGCTAAGGCGGTTTTACCATTTTTATTAACATTTATAATTTGTATAAAAGCGGCACTACTAGTTTTATTTTCTAAAATTCTTGTACTATTGCCATTAAAATGAACGAGAGGATCGTACACGTCGATAGTTTTTTAAAAATAAAAATACAATTATTTAGAAATGTATTTATTTTTCATTTTATTGTGCTTTTCATATTTATAAATGGACGTATTCGTCCGAAAACTTTATAATAATAGCGATGCTTTCAAACTATACAATTCGAAATAAGTAAAAAAAATAAATATAACTTAAATTCTATGGAAAAACAGAAACAAAAACTTTATTGATAACAACTTAGTTTATAACCAAACAATTTTAGTTTTTTATACTGCATGTAGAAACTTTTTTTAATGATAGTTATAATATATATGATATTTTCAATATACATCAAGAGTGAAATTTGTTATGTTATTTTTCAAGTTCTAGTTAAGTTAATTGTTGGTTACTAATAATCTCCTTCTATTTCTCTTAGCCAGAAAAAGACTTATTTTTTTTAGACTTTTCGGAACAGTAGTGAAATTTACATTTGAAAGAAAATTTACATGATATTTTTTTCCTATAGAGAAATGCAGAATATTTCAATTTCATACATAAATAATTTTCAATTTATTTTGTAATTCCAAAGTAGCACCACCAGAAAATAAATAATCTACATAAATTAAAAAGAGTGATTTTACACTATAAGATGTGATGCAGATAGACAGGCTTAATATCCATACAAAGCTAAAACATAGCAGAATTCTTGCAAATCCTGACATGTTTAGTGTTATACAGACCTCAAATCCGTTTATATTTACTAAGCGTGAGAAAAACACTTTAAAATTGTTATAAATTAATGCAGATAATTTTACTGTGATATGATTATAAAATCCAAGTCACTATTCTATACTTAGCCTATTTTTACAATATCTACAATTCAGTAAAGTCCACGATTTACAATCTTTTTACATTAAATCAAAAATGTGTTTATAATTTCACACATAATACATAATTGCAATAATTTTAGGACTAGCTCGATATAAATTACTAGGACGAAACCGCTACTATCTAAATATTTTCACATAATTTTATACAAACCTATCCAAATTGCTTTTTTTAAAATGAATACTAAAAGCTATGAAAAATCAATATTTCTAATTGAAAAACCTTCGGCTTATTAGAAACTCTTTTGTACAGACTTGTAGAAATATTCCTACTATATATAATCCCAATGAATCCATAAACGCTATTATCGAAGAAGGCAAGAGGCCATACTGAATATCAGTTAGAGTAGGCCGTGTAAAACTAATAAATGCTTGGAATTACAATTGATTAAAAGTTGTGATATCACTCAATACAGAACCGTTATGGCACACCCACTGTGTCCGAACTTTTTCGTTCACGACAAGGGTATTTCTGCTGATAAGCGATGTCGTGATGAAGCTCTGGTACCACAGGTGCCGCAAGTATTATTACTATATCCTGAATCTGATCCAAATGATGAGTCTCCGCTAGGAGGTTTTGGAGACGCCCTTGGACCTCTCCAGCAGTTAATCCCTGGTAATTCACCTCCAGGCCACGCTCCACCCGGACCAATCGGCATGGGACCAGGTGGTCGGGCTCCAACTGTTCCAACTTGTGGATACAATCTTAGGAGGGCATCCAGGAGAACTCCTTCATGAAATTCTGAAGGATCTGGTGGATGTATATGTCTTGGCATTCTATGTTGACCTCGTCGTCGTTCCAAAGACTTGGGCCGGCGATCTAATCGTTGCGGTCTCGGTCTGTGTGGCAAGGAATGTGGTGCAGGTGGCCGTGAACATGTCCGACAGGGTACAGCTTCGCCCACTAGACTTAGTTCGTCTTCAGCAAAGTGGTCATCACTATGTACAGAGTCATCAGACCGATGAGGCAACTCTTCGTACAATGGTGTACCACATGGGTCACCACAAGAGTTTCCTCGCCATGAACCACCAGTTCCACAAACAAAAACACGCTCCTGGCAGCTGGGCCTCTTTGTTTCCACCATCTGTAAACAAACATGTTTTATATTTAATAAAATAGTTTCTATGATTTACATATGTTTTACAATAGCTTTATCAAAAATCATCAAAACAGAAATATACAACGTGTTGACGTGACAGGCATGTGTAATTAACATAAACTACATTTCATTTTTGAGACATTTAAGGAAGGTTCGTGCGTGTTACAAAATACACGTACTAAGTAAAGCGTGTTGACGACAAGTTCACGTTTTTCGAGTTTTTTATTCAAGTTTGTGGTTTAAGTAAATATAAGACAACATAATACGTATATTTTTTGGATTTGTCAATATTATATTTTGTTTATATTTAATATGACTCTATTCTCCATTTTCCGGCGAATTCTGGAGGCCACCAGAGAGAGACAGAATAAAAATGTGAAATATTTCGTTTCCTTGAATGGTAATCGAATTCACAACCTGCATCTTTATCCACACAATATGAAATAGAAATAACAAAATTACCTCAAGCTGTGGTTCCATTTCCGGTCTATGAGGCAAGGGTGGTCTCCTTGGCAAGTCTTGCAGGTCTTCGTAGAGAGGCGCTGGCGGAGGAGCCCGTCTTTGTGATCCTCCCTGGCTGTGGGCTGATGATTTTGATGGTAGAAGATTCGTTACTTTTCGTTTATGTCTGTAAAAAAATAATATCATAAGTTAAAAATATAATAACTCTTTTTTCCTGCATATCATGCGTGATTCAGCGTGAAGCTAATAAAAAATTCTTCTGTACGATTCTATTTATACGATAACGACTTTGAATTATGGCGCCGTATTTAGTAATGGCTCAGTGATTAACATTCGGGATTACAAAATCATGTTTTCGGGTTTCGGTGTAAATTTAGCACTTAAGATTCATCTCGCGTTCAAAAGTGAGGTAAATTATCGGGGTTTCCAAACAAGAACGCGCGATTGAGACGACAGAGACGCCCTATATTTAATGCTCTCCGTTTTATCTTTACCTATGAGAATTGGGCCAGGGTACCCAGGGGCACGAGTGTATGAATGTAAACGCGATAGATTGTGAGTTCGAATCCCACTCGAGAAAATGAAATATTCAATATTTTACGTTCAAAAATCAGTGGTAAGTGGGGTAATGAAGTCAAATCTTAACTATGTTCCAAGGTTCCTTCTGCCTAACCTGCTTTGTGCCTTTGTGCGGCGGTGCACGGGGCGACCACAGATCTCCATACAATTAAATATTTCTAATATATACTACAATAGCGCCAGTACGAGATTTCAAACGATTTCAAAATTACCCATATAAAGTACAAACAACAGGAAGTTGCTATCACAAAGACTATTTATTTAGAAGATAATAACAGACTTTCTTATAAAAATTAAAATTTATATAATATATTATTATGAAAAATTTCAACAAAAGCCTCTATCAATGTATATGCGGTTATCGTAATATCACAATTAATATTTGTCGGAGACGTATTGTATCTAAAATCTAACGATCGTGGTATTCACGCAGATGTTCTTAACTGATTTTGAGTAAATGAATTATATTTGAAGAAGAAAAGGCCAGTAGTGGCGCAGGGGCCCAAGCGTGTGAACGCGACAGGTTTTGGCTTCGATTCCCTCTCGCAGATTTCTCTTGTATTTTCATGTTTTCGCCCATATTTAATTTTTTTTATCAGCAAAGTGTGGCAAGACAAGGTGAATCCAAGAGAGGCGGTTGAAAATTTTTGGTATGGTTTTTCTCATGGTATAATATTCTATTAAGTTTAAAATGTAAGTAATACATGAAGCTAATAAGAATGATTTTGATGGATTTTAATTATAGTTTTAATATAAATAGTTTTATTAATGTCTGCTAAATCTANCATTTAAATCCGTTCAGTAGTTTTTGCGTGAATGTGTATAGATTAGAGGCACAGCTTGTGGAATTTACCAATTCGATGGTAGTGTTTTCGATTCCCGCTTGAGGTGATGAATTGATTTTAGTTATACGCTCTGGTAATAAGACAAAGCGGGTTCTCAAGTTCGACTACTTAACATGCTATGTCTCAAAAACTGGGTAGAATATGGGGGACGAAGTGGCTTAACGTTACGTCCCTTCTGTAGACAAGAGTAGACTCTTCCTATATAGGAAATGCAGCAATTAAAAAAACTATAAGTACATTGTACTTGAGGCCTTAAGGCTAATCGCCGTGCAGGGGTTAGTGTGCCTGTAAACGTGACAGGTTGTGGGTTCGATTCCCACTCGAGAAAAAGAAATATTTAATGTTTTCATTTTATTCGTTCTGGTGTTGAGGTAAAGCGCGGCGTTAAGGTCCGTCACTCAAAACGCTATGCAAGCAGAATTGTGCAGAAACTGTAGCACGGAGTGTCTTAACACTATGTTCCCTCTGCCTACTCTGCTATGTGCGGATTACAGCGAGAAGCTATGAAAAATATATTTTATCAATTTGTCTTGTAAAATATATATTTATAGCAACTTTCTATACACTAAACGACATTTCAAAGTATTTCAATAATAAATATCAAAATTCAAAGGTCAGAAAACCAAAAAACTAACTTCCGATTACAACACCGACCACCCACGGCTATAGTACTGACATCGTGAAATGGCCACTGCTATAAAAAGGCAGTTAACAGCTCGTTGTCGATTGACTGATACAACGCTTTCCCTCAAACAACGTGCCATATAAACATGTCTGTCTGTTCTAATGTACTTTTTTTGTTTTGATATCAAGATATAAGAGGAAAAGAAAAGTTTTTGTTGGGTACAGAAATCGGGCTTGCAATTTTGTGTCTTAACTAGTAGTTGCCCGTATCTTTTTTCGCGTTGACTTTAACAAAAATAATTGAAAATCTCCTTTCTTTCTCCGTTTCTGTTGGAATTTCGAAAAATCTTCTTTTAGTCTCCCCTGTATCTACTTCCTAAGTTACGTACTCGCCAAATTTTGTCTTTCTAAGTTTAGTTCAGTAGTTTCGTCTGTGCGTTCTCTGTCAGTCATTCCTTAGTTTTATATATTTGTAACAGTATATAAATAAAATTTACATTTAAGCAGTATTGAGGATTAATTGACTGATTATTGCTGTAGAAGTAATTTTATTTTTTTATTTTCTATCTAATTTTGAAGGCCTTGCGTGTTGAGTGGCGGAATTTAACGCCGCATTCCGTCTCGACACCAGAACAAAGAATTGAAAATATAAATAATTAAATTTTAATAATAAAATACACTATAATATAAATAATTATATTTCTTATACGATATGTGATATACACCTGCATTATAAAGGAATGCCCATCCAAACATTTAGTCATTCCTTATTAATCTCACTTTGACCATATACGGAAGATACGAATCTATTATCTAATTTTTCAAGATAAGTTCTCATTTTTATAACATCCAAAGTTCAATAGAAACTAAACTTTATTAACTTGAAATTAAAGTCTATTTCTTTTCTTTTCCCCCCTAAAAATATCTCCTACGGCCGCACGTAGGTTGTCGACAAAATCAATAAAATAAATCAAGTAACTTGTTTCGAATTTAAATATCGATAAATTATATTTTCATAAATAAATATTTTCTTTAGATATCGATTTTGTTTTCTTAAAAAATATTCGAATAATTTGTGTAATTATGTTTATCTTCGATCAAACGTTGTATTTTAAGTTTATTTTGTGTTGATAGTTAAATGGGTTATGTGATATCTAAAGATGGAGATAGGCGTGGTGATATATTGTTATTTTTTTATATTAAATCCCAGAAATAGCAAGGAGGGCAGAGAGAACATAATAATACTCCGTTCCCCACTAACTACCCAATTTTTCAGATTTTGACACCTCAACAAGGCAAACTTGTTACCAGAAATAATAAAAAATGGAGTTCTTACAAAACTGCTCAATAGTGGATCGCCATATTTCCTGGTGATGGGGTGGTATTCCTTTTTTAACTTTATTTTTCAAGAGTAGAATATATAAGTAAACATTGTAAAGAATATAGGTAGTCCTCCATTTCATTTAAAATATCCTCACATTGAGGAGCCAGGATGTGCTTCAAAAAGTTAGTCAAGTGAAATTTTTAAAATTAATAGAATATAAATAATAATAATTTATAACTGTGTATTTACAACTTCGGCGTTGAGTTACGCCAACACGCAATGCTTTAGGTAACGGAAGTGTCTCTATGGGAACCGAGTGTCTTAACATTAGGTTCTCCCCTGCTTATGTGCCATGGATACAGCGTAAAACTAAAGAACTATTCTCTTTATCTTACCCGAAATTTTTTAAAAGGAAATAATGTAACAAAGTTAAAAAATAAACCATCAAGTTACACATTCAAAATTAATTTTTCAAAAAAAAATAAAACCAAAAAAACAATCCCAAGACCGCGCTGACGCGTAAATTTTCACACAAATACCACCTACAAAGTAATTTTATATTTTAATTGGTGCTACAGTAGAAAAAAGAAAGTGTTAAAAACCCCATGTGATTTATCATCAACACGTCATACGTCACAGCTCATTATCCCATGGCACATCACTAGCTGTAAAGAAATACGCCAATCAATCTCATAAGTTGTCCAAGCGATTAGTGACGCGCCACTAATTATTATCGAGTCACTAAATATGGAGAAACCTGATATGTGGTGGTATCGACAAAATGAAGTGTCGACGTCGATTTTGCGTCTTGTTCACTTGTTATTTATTTTTACATTCCGTTGATTTTGTAACGGAATTATGTATTGGGTCATTTATTTTGCGTTTTATACAAGTAAGTATAATTGAGGTCATCATAGCTATGATCGCTTTGGGTTCGATTCTCTCTTAAATTAATATTTTAATTTTCTGCATTGGGCCGGATAAGGCACGGCGTTAAGTTCCGCCACTCAGCATGCAATTAAAAATTGTACAGAAAGTGGAGATCAGAATATCTAATTCATAAGTTCTCGATTAGTTCAGTTTTAGATATGCACTGTATAAACGTAAAGCTACAAAAAAATAAACAAAATTTAATATAATAAACAGATTTTCGTATTAAATAATTAATTGTTAGCACGAATGTATCAAAAGCCATATATTTAAGTTACAAGAAGGCGTTGTAAAGTCTCGTTCGCTTTCGAGAAGATTACATTACAGTATCGTGATGCTGGTATTGTCTATCTGAATTTATGTACGGGTTCCCGTCCTTGTTTAAGGTTATTTAAATGTTTTCGGTGAAGTTAAATTATTACACTTATTTCTTTCTTGGAGCGGAGAAATAAATAATATATTCTTCCAAGTGGGAACCGAACTGATAGCCTTGGTGCTTACAATAATACTCGTACTATGTCACAGCGGCATCAATCAAAAAAAATAAAATAAATTAAAAACTAAATCAGCTTCACGCTGTATCCCGCACACAGCAAAGTAGGCAGAGGGGACCTAGTGTTAAAACACTCCGGTGCCCATTTTTTGCCGAACTCAACGCCGCGCTTTGCCTCGACAGCAGAGCGAAGAAATGGAAATATAAACGTAAATAACTATTTCACTTCCTCGAGTGGGGATCGAACCCACCACCGTCGTGTTACAGACACCCTTGTGCCGCTGGGGCACGACGGCCTGTGTTAGCGGTATCAGCAATGAAGGCTTAATTAAAATATCTGATAATAATTGAAAGTATATCATATTATATATGGGGTCTATCCGATCTGTAACACAACGAAGAATATATTAATCTAGTCCGGCCCTGTACATTTAATTATAGCATCATGTTTCAATTAAAATTCATATCCGGGTAGTATAATTGTTGGGATAGGTTACGGGATCGGCATCAAAGCCTTATTTGATTATTTGGGCTCATATCGAAAGTAAAATTTAATTTTGTCTCACGAACTACTGTCCCGTGCGGATAGGGTGTAGGTATGTTAAGATGTTTTTAGTCTTAAGTGATTTCTGTCTTGTGTTATAAATGTAGAGAAAATAGTGTAAAATCACTATTTTTATGTATTTTAGATATCTTAGTTATGTCTATAAAATGAAAATAAAACTCTACGAAATTTTGAAATTAAACTTTAGATAATATGCATTAAAATATGGTAATAATAAACTCATTTTTGATATCGCATACCCAAAAAGTTGGCACGTGTACTTGACGCGCGTATCAAATGCAAGGTAGGTACCCAGCAGAGCAAAAATATATTATTTGGAAGTAAAATATATAAATTGTTGTAGAGAATACTATATATTATTATACTAATTTTTCTATAGTGGCCGAGTGAAAAAATTATTAGGGTTTTGATGGGTCTAGATTCAAATTCAGTAAGAACCTTTTATCAGCAGTTTAAAAATTGGTTTTCTTTACAATAATTATTGTGTTCTTGCATTAAATGCTTTTTCATATATCTTATTGATTTTTGTCCCCAGATTATTTTCATTAGCTCGCTGTATCTCAAATACAACGGGGTAGGCAGAGGGAACCTAGCGTTAAGACATTTCATTTTCTATCTTCTGTCCATAAGAATTTGTTATGAGATTGTGGCGGAAGTTAACGCCGCGGTTTGTCCTTATATAAATCAATTTTAACAAATTATTAACATCTAAATTCTAAAGGAAAAACTACAAGTTCAAGTTAACGTAACGTATGGCACTCGCAAATGGCCTGAGCGTAATCGAGGATTGACGTCTCTCGTTCGAATAGAGAAAAAATATTTTATATTAGTCTCTATAAAATACCAATTTTTATGCTTGATGATAAAATATAATTATTAAAATAAAATTATTTCGATAAAATAAATTTATTATTAATTAATTCGCTTTTTTCCGAAGGTAAGGCTGCGTTCAGTTTCGCAACTTATCACGCAATGTTTTGAAGAGCAGGTGGAAAGCAGAGAAAATAATATCCTGATACAAAATTCTCTCCGCTCACTTTTCCATATGCAAAAAAGCGTCAAACTGAAAAAAAATACATTTTCTTTAAAAAAAATGTTATAAATCTGTATTTAGTATTTTTTTTCATAAATAAATCACTTTACATTCCGCTGTCGTACTGCACTACGACAGTCCCATCTTTTTTTCTCATAGAGAAAAAAAATAATCTAGGGTAACATCCTTTTAAGGTGACAACTTGAATTAGACTGCTCGACCTAGGTTAGCTTGAGGACTAGTGGAATCTAGATAAAAGGAATAATTACCAGAAATAAAGTTTAAGCTTTTTGCCTTTAATTCACTTGCCTTAATGAGCAATACATAATAATTCAAATATGTAAAAAAGAAGAATAGTTGTTACAGAAAAAAATGTTTCACGCTTTATCCCGCAACAGGGTAGATTGAGAGAACCTAGTTTTAAAAAAAACTACTAATTTCACTCTCCAAATTGCGTGTTGGACCCCGATCGGAGATCAAACTAAGAACCACT
>JAKRZM010001262.1:0-79153 GCA_036379175.1 Heliconius cydno galanthus
CAGAACGAGAATGGAAACGACTATATAATATTTATATAAAGATCATGAAAAATTATGCAATTTACAAGAAAATATTTCAAATTATGGTACGTCTACTCGTATATTGTACATAATTAATTATTTCATTTCATAAATCTATATTTATTTATATACGGGCCAATGAATGGGTGGATGGATGAATTATCAAGAAATTAAATATGTGCTTATAAAGATGCCTGTGGTGGCATGATTTGATCATCCTCTTAACGAATTTACTTACAGATATTATATCACGGTGTGGGAGCTTTCGTTAGTTCAATTAGTTATGTACAACTTTGGATGGAATTTGATAATATTGATAAAAAATTCCGCCCTGCACACGTAAGTACATTAAAATATTGAAGTCTAGGACATTTGAAAGAAATAGTTGCTACGACTACGCTTTTCCCACAGGTTAGGCAGCGGAAACTTGGTTTCAGATGCCCTGTTCTCTACTTCCCGCCCAGAGACTTTACGAGTTACTAGTAGCAGAAAAATGTGCTAAAATCTGCTTGCGTTGCAAGGAATGCTCTTTTTTCGATTGTTCTCCTACGAACGCAGGCCCAATCTTCTTCTTCTTGCTCTTTCAGACATTGTTATTAATTATAAAAATCTATATATTTTAATTTCAGACTCCCAAATGGAATACATCAAAAACTACAATATGTTTGTGGGTGGTAAAAGATTTATTTCTTAACTGTGTTATTTGTTTCGCATGCCAAAGATTCTATACAACTGTTGAAAAAGCTGAAGTTCAATGTATTAAAGTATTAAATTGCACCAGTGTGTTAGGTAAGCATCAGTTCAGTCCATGGTTGTTGTCAGAATTATAGGAAACTGACTGCATAATGATAGACTGATGGTTATTTAAATATTTTAATAATTCTTGTCAGTCGGAATGACGCCAGACTGGATGTGTTTAATAGCTGCCAGTCTGATATCAGTTACTTACTATTGGAGTTAGTATTGGAGTTGTACGCCGTATTGCCGCCTGCGTCATCCCCTTCTCATCCATTATGGCACTAGGTTCTCTTTAACTACACTTTGATAGTTAACTTAATTTACAGGAATATGTGTTACTATTACTATTTATTCATTTTCAGGTGCAAGGAAAACCTGTAAGAATGTCATTAGATTTAATAATGTTGGATTCCAAAAGTTACAAATATACCGTGTGTACGAAGTAGATGCCTTTTTACCAATAATTTTGATTAGGTCTGCATTATCTTACGCTGTGGTGCTTATACAATTTGCGCTTGTTAAAAAGTAGTTAAATAATCAGTTTTGTGAATATAATACACATATTTAATAATAAAATGAAATAACTCATATGGTTTTTATTTATATTTTAAATTAAAATAGAGTAATAATTATTTCAAAGATATTGAAAATTTCTATAAAATATAAAATCCCCTATTCTTGCTAAGAATCTAACAAATAATATTTTATCCGATTAAAGGTGTATCCTCTCTCTTTATAAAATTACCAAAAATTAGTACAACGCCATCTTTGATAGCAAGTTGGAGTTAAAAACAATAAACTTGTAATTCGCAATAAAATTGTGGAACATTATAGTTCTTGGAACTTTCCACCAGAGTCGAGCTTTTAAAACTCAATGATTTTTACATAGATGGTGCCTGTAAAAAAACATTGAAAAACGTTCTTATAAATGAATTATACTCCTACTCGTACTTGTAAAATTACCCATACATAATCTATTGATTATAATGAATAAAAATAAAAAATAAAAATAATAAAATTTTGCGGGCAGTGCAGGGCCTATCATCGTGTTAAACCAAATGAAAATGGGGAACGGAGTGTATTAACACTAGGTTGCCTCTGCCCAACCTGCTGTATGCGGAATACTGCATGAAGTTGATTTTTTAAAAAAATATTACTAATACACTAACACTACATGGATGGAAATCTGAAATAAATTAAATCTGATATAAATTTTATTTTATTAATTAATGTAATAAAACCCAAAATAATGGTTTTTTAAAAAATATATGTTTATATATTTGTCTGTAAATTATTTTCCGTTTATCTCTGCGTTTGTTTCACTACTGTATTTAAACAAGCTTCCCTTAACATTTAATGTTTGATTTATTTCAATTGGGTTATAAATAAAAAAGTATTGAATATTTAAATATAACATATATTATGTAAAAGAAAAATCATAAGTAGAAAATTTTGTCAACATTAGCCAAACATAAAAGCCTTAAATACAAAGGGTAATGCATTTTCCCTTTGTATCAGAATGAGGAAGTTTAAAGGTTTTCAAACCGCAGGATTTATCATACAGTGATATGTAAAGTAACCTTAACAACGAATCGCTTTCTCTTCATGCCTTAATGACGGATTTCCTTTGACGGGTTTTCGTTTCGTAAGGTCTCCACAAACCCCATTTCTTTGTTGATAGCTATAAGATTTTATTTTTGGTTAAGCTTGACGTATCTGTGTATATGTGTATCTGTATGTTTGTTTGTGGCATTATAGCTCCCAAATAGATGAACCGCTGTTGATTTAGCTCTTATTATATTTTAAAGAAATAAAAGAGCTAACTAAATCAACAGCTTCATTTATTTATTTATTTTATTTAGGTATTTGCTAAGCTAAAGTACATATTGAAATATTTAAATGAAATATATTCCAGTGTTTGCGGCCGCTAATTGCTCTAAACGACGTTGAGTTTATACTTCGATTTTCTATCTCAACTACAAACATCCTTTGAGGAAAGAAATTAGTAATGTTCATGAAAGTTAAAATTAAAATAAAAGTTAAATTAAAACTAGAAATTCCATTGAATTCTAGTATTTTTTTTATTATCATAATAAAAAATATTTAGAGCAGATATAGCGCAGAGATACAAGCATTCGACTGTAAACTCGACAGCTTATGGGTTTGATTTCCACTCTAGGAAATTAAATATTTAATTATTTTAATTGCCTCCTTCCGGTAACGAGACAAATTGCGGCATTGAGTCCAGCCACTCAACACGCAATGTCTTCAGAATTCGGCGAAAAGTGGCAAACGGAAGTATCTTATCACTAGGTTTCCATGTCGCCTCTGCCTGCCTGCATATGTGCGGGATACAGCGTGAAAGCTAAAAAGAAAATAAACCACGTTTTATAGGCCACGAAGTAAGAATTTACAATAGAAAGAAAGAAAAAATCCGAAATGAGAAAATTTATAGGTATTTCATAGAAAAAAATAATTACAAACTTATATTTGTTGTTCATTTCACTCAAAATGAGTGCGCAGATTAAATAAAAAGTTAAATTGTCAACTTTTATGACATATACTTACATATGGCATTACTTTTTTATTTATTTATTTTTTAATAAGAGAAAATGGACAATTGCTGACTCGACAGTCTTGGACTACAAACATTAGAATTGGGTTCTATATCAAAGGAAACTTCTCACATTATTTACAGGAAAATGCTCACGTTCACGAGTTAGCAAATTACGAACTAGCGGATATTGGAACAACATTTACATTGGTTGTTAGTATTCTTATCGTGCGCCCTTCAGTTATATTTCATCGGTAAAACACTTGGGCCGGAGCGAGTCATGCCCAAACTTACTAAGCGCACGATCATCCACTGAAAAGGTATAACATGAATAAATCATATGTCAGCCCTTATTACATGTACTACGGTTTACTATATTATTAGATTGTAATTGTATAATGTAAAACAATTTTAAAGCTTTCATTTTTTAAGTCGTTCTAGGTAGGTAACTAAATAAAATTTTCATACACGTAATATTATTATGGATGACGTCTATAATGAAAGCTCTTATGATGTCTTATAGAGAGAGAGAGAGAGCCAATAGTAGAACAGTAGAGCCAGACTTTCGTTATTTTTATAAAGCCTGAACGTTAATGTGCGCATACACCCAACACTACAGGTGTTGGTGATACTATTAGGGAATATGATTCTTGAGTAGTGGTTACTATCGCTGTTATGAAGTTACTAAGATGCAAAAATAGTACTTTCGTTAAATTATAAAGCTCAACTAGCGCTAGCAACAAGCTACCTGCGGCGTTGAGTTCCTCTACTCAAGACGCAGTGTCTCAAGAATTCCGCGGAAAGTGCGGATCGGAAGAGTCTCAATGGGGACAAAGTGTCTTACCACTAAGATAAAATAAATATGAATGATACATTTTCATTTTAGCGAGGTGAAACTCGACATCACTCTTTCTCTTGCTAGAGTGACAGAAAGAGCAATAGTGAGTTCCAGCACTCATCTTGTTATGTTTGGAATTCAGAAAAGCATGAACGGAGTGTTTTAACTCCTCCTAGTGTTTTATCCTGCTATGGGAAATAAAACGTAAAGCTAAAACAACTGTAATGGTAAAGGTATTTTATACATATCAAATAATATTTGAAATTTAAAACCTGAAGTTAGCGGAACAGAGTCGCGGAACAAATCTATTTCAAGTAATACTTGAAAAGATAAAGCAATGTGACATTTTATTATAAGATATTTGAAAGGAAGTTTATTTCAGTCTTACGTAGTTTTAACTCGAAAGTTAAAGTTTTTATTACTTTACTGTGTTAGACGACATTTTATATATCATAATAATGGTATATATTTTTTCGAGCCGTATCCTTTTTATGGTACAATGTGGGCAGAGAGAAATAAGGGCCAGGAGCACAAAGTTTGAATGTAAAATCGACTGATGGGGGTTCGATCCCCGCTCGAGGAGATGAAATATTTATTTGAATTTATATTTCCAATTCTTCTCTTTGGCTTCGAGGCAATGACGTTGAGTTACGCCACTCAACACACAATGCCTCCCGAAGTTGGCGGAAAGTGGAGAACGGAGTGTCTTAACACTAGGTTCCCTCTGCCTACCCTGCTGTGTGCGGGATACAGCGTGAAGCTGATTTATTTATTTTAAAACACTTGTACGTACTAGACTTCCACTAGCAAAAATCATAAAGTATACTTAATTATTTTTTGTACGATTAAAATAAAATAATTTCAACAAATTCTCCTATAAAAATAGCGATCTGAAATCATTTTTCTTGTCTTCAACTACTTCAAAGTATTAAAAGGGGACGCTCATTAAAATTTTGTATCATTGTTTGTATAACCGCCCTTTGATGTCAAACGGGAACAATTTGTAATTAGGAAGACTTAAATTTCCATTTGATATAACAATAAGTTTTTGAAACATTTCATTATGAAATGAAATATGTAATAATTTCTCGTTCTATCTATCATTTTATTAGTTTGTCAATAAATCGATAGAAATAAATAAGTTTTCTTAGTATGTGCACAACATAATTTAAGTAGGTGATGCGAAAATATAGAAATAGTTCCATTTTGAATGAAAAAATATTAATCAGTTAATAAAAATTCTGTTCAGTTTTTTTC
The DNA here is from genome assembly GCA_036379175.1 of Heliconius cydno galanthus. NCBI lineage: Eukaryota > Metazoa > Arthropoda > Insecta > Lepidoptera > Nymphalidae > Heliconius > Heliconius cydno. Next base: position 5,409 of record JAKRZM010001262.1, read on the forward strand.
TAATAAGAATCAAGGCTATGCACATACATGTATTCGTGTGTAGTGGTTTATATTTTATTATTACTTGTAAAAATTAAAAAAAAATTAATACAAATTATATTTGTCCCAGGATTTTTCATGTGTTATCGCTAAAAAAAATGATACATCCCGGAATTATGATGACATACATAACAGTTCAGGCAGGGGTCGGCCTCCTGGGGAGTTCTTATCACATCACCCGTACTTGAAAAAAAAACAGGCAACACAAGCTGTTGACCTGTAATATTTTGTACGATAATAATTTATTTTAATCTTCATTTTTTTGTAAATAAAATAAATAAATAAAATATTCTGTTCAATTCCTCCACAGATAATTATTAAAAATATAGCAAAAATAGTATTGTAATGTAACAGAGACTTGTCAAAGTAGACATCAAAGAAGTGTTTTAATTCAAAATCTAGTAGTAATATTGTATTTTAGATCCTAAATCTCATCATCAAATCAAATCATCAAAAAGTTCGTTTTCAACTATGCCGAATAATTATATTTCAAATACAAACGTGTCAATTCTGGTCGGATTAGGAGCGACATCAAAATCCCACTGAGACCTGGGACCTGACCACTGGATCACGACGGCCTCACTCTTTTTTATTTTTATGATAAGCCTCTATATCACACTACCGACAAATGGACAGACAGACGGACAACAGAGTGATCTTATAAGGGTTCCTTTTTCCTTTAAAATATACGGAACCCTAAAAACGGAACATTTTCCAAAATCGCTAGTAAAGAATAGATGAAAAACAAAAATAAAGTCTTCAGCCCAATGATGATTGATGATTTATTTTATAGCAATTGTCCAATATTTGTATAACAATGTTCTAAAATCTGTCTTCTTTATTTTAAAGTTTAGGACGAAAATAAGGTAAAAGAGTCAAAAGACTTTGCTAGTGTTTAATAAATGAAAGCACTAGCTCCTCCTAATTAAATCTAGGACCGCAAAACAACAAACTTCACCGCGACAATGTTGAAATATTTCTTGGTAAAACATTTTAAAGGAGGTCTGACCGCAGCAAAGGATAAATTGGCCAGCAGCTGCTTTCGTAAATTTCTCATATAAAATTTTCATTAGGTACATATATATAATAATTTGGGACAACGGTTTTTTATTTAATAATTTTATATAATCTTTTGATTCCGATTATAGCTTGTTTTTTTTATTATAATAGCGTCGTGCATTTTGAGTGGTTAAAAATTATATAGATTTTTTCTTCCTGGCATTAATCCCGGTTATTACCAGGGTCTGCCTTCCTAATCAACCTACACTCCACTTTGCACGATCTTTTGCGTCTTAAAAATTATATAGTAGTAAAGTAAGTTTAAAATTATGTAGTAGTAGTAAAGTAAATCAAAAAAATTACATACACAATTGTGTATTTTATATATTTTTATTAAGAGATAGCAAATTCGTATTGCAAACAGGACAAATATTATAAGATATTTTCAGTAAGGTTTGAGCATGTTACATACAAACATTATATACGTACATATTTTTTACTTGACACTTGTATCCCGCATAGCAGAGAAGGTAGAGGAAGCCTATTGTTCCCCACTTTCCGCTCAATTTTCGAGTCATTGCATGTTGAGTGGCGGAACTCAACGCTGTGCTTTGCCTTTTTACCAGAGCAAAAAAAGATATTAAATAATTCATTCCCTCGAGTGGGAATCAAACCCACAGCCGTCACGTTTACAGTGACATGCTTGTGCCACTGCGTTAAAAAGACTGATTCTTGCAAAAAGGGTAATCATTCGTTATTTACTAGATTGATTTCTTATTTTATTAATTTAGTTAAAGATATAAATACATATACCGATCTAGAAGGGCTCACAGTATCACAGTTTAGATTTAAATATACCTACATAAAAATACTAACTAGTTTGTTATTTTCTTGAAAACTTTTATATTAAACTAATTTCATTCTTGTGTTATTCTCGTTTGCGTTGTGCTTGTGAGTTAGTACAGTTGCTGCTAAGTAACTTAAAGTTTTACACGAAGTAGGTCGCCATAGCGTTATAATCAACCGTTGTTTTGTAGCTAATATAAAAATGTACCTACTATGCAACATAAAATTGCACTTGTTTTTTTTATATGTGGTTTACAACTTCTGACTTTATAAAATAATATTAGTATACATTATCTNAACTCTTGCAAAAAGGGTAATCATTCGTTATTTACTAGATTGATTTCTTATTTTATCAATTTTGTTAAAGATATAAATACATATACCGATCTAGAAGGGCTCACAGTATCACAGTTTAGATCTAAATATACATAAAAATACTAACTAGTTGGTTATTTTCTTGAAAACTTTTATATTAAACTAATTTCATTCTTGTGTTATTCTCGTTTGCGTTGAGCTTGTGAGTTAGTACAGTTGCTGCTAAGTAACTTAAAGTTTTACACGAAGTAGGTCGCCATAGCGTTATAATCAACCGTTGTTTTGTAGCTAATATAAAAATGTACCTACTATGCAACATAAAATTGCACTTGTTTTTTTTATATGTGGTTTACAACTTCTGACTTTATAAAATAATATACATTAGTATACATTATCTTCTTTTTAATTATTTATATAAAAATTGTGGGGTCCAATATCATTTTTAGGAATATTCTTTTCATTATCCTAAAGTATAATTGTACCTTTATGTCAAGCCACCTGATATTTAATGAAGAGCTGTTATTCATATTTTTTAGCTTCACGCTGTATCTCTAAGCAGCGAACTTGGAAATCTAGTGTTCAAACCCTCCGTTTCCCATGGAATCGCTGAATTCTGGCATTGCGTATTGAATATGGAACTCAGCGACGCGCTTTGCCTATTTACCAGAGCGGGGAAATGTCAATATTCCATTTCCTCAAGTGGGGATGGAACCCGTAACCGTAAGTCGTACGCTTGTGCTCCGGCGCCTCAATTTGCCTTTGATTCTGATTTGTTATTCATTTTCTAATATAACCCGTCGTAGAACATAATAGTGTATATTGAATTTTATATCATTTCCTACTAGTGTACTCCAATAGAAACAACTAAAATACATTCTAAGTGCGGGAGGTACTTTTGAATCGAATCGATTTACATGATGTAGTATTGCCTATAGACTTCTTAATAAATGAACTATACAAAAAATTTTTTTTTTTTCAATTTGAACCAGTATTTTCTGAGAATAAGCTCATTTTTATAGTATTAGTAAAGATATGAAATAGGCCAGGGTTGATAGAGAGTAATTTTAAATAGAAAAAAAAGAACAAATAAAAGAAGCAATAGACTTTAACGAGAATTATCTCGACAGCTGGTCAAACGAAAGTCAGAAAAAAATTAAGCTGCTGAGGGTCAAATAATTATGTCAATGACAAAATTAAAACTGTTTTAGACAAGGCGTAGGCACATTTGCATGAATTAATTTCACTCGACACGACTCTCGCACTCCGATGGACGTGACGGGAAAACGAATGGGAAATCTCAGAAGACTTGAAAATAAGAATGAAATAAGTAGATCATGATTCCGAAATGAAGTTCGTTAATTAAACGGTACCCGTTTGAGTAGTCCAATACATTAGCCATTGCGATAGGGATCTCCACTTCTCTACTCTATGAAATAAAGCCTACATTGCTATGCATAATCTACTGTAAATTAAAAGTTAAAATAATAACGCCTCATATTTTCTCCTTTTTTTTCTCCTTTTACGTGAGCAGCATATAGGGTAAAATATGTCAAAATCATATTTTAAAAAAAATATCAAAATTCATCAACAGATTAGACATAGAATTATTATTTTCATTTCATGATTTTTATTTTTATTATTGCCAAAATATCATTCATACAAAGTAAAAGAATGAATCGATTGCTAGTGCCGTGACATACAACAAGGCTTATATATGTATGTATTTCTAATAATTTCTTCATAGCGTTTTGACATTTCAATTGCCTAGGTATTCAAATTTATATATAAGTCCATGATGACCACGTGATATTATTAATGCCCATCAAGAACAATATGGAAAATTTACAAAAAAGTAAAGTACCACTATCGCTTTAGTAAGACACTATAGTCATTTTTCTATTTCTTCAAGACTCTTTGTCCAGTGACTAATGGTATCTCGTTAATCACAGGAGGGCTTCCATAGATATCTGCACACCACTATTGTTGGAATAAAGGATAAGGAGGACGATTTATTTGGCCTTAAGTTATGGTAGCAGAAAAGTATAGAAGTAGTAAAAACTAATGGTGTCGTTTTATTTTTCAGATATAAATTTCATTTCATGTTCATTTCGATATATTTCTTATTAAACTAGGTAAAGAGATCCTAGGGATACAATACTTATTTCATCAAGTTTTCAATTTTAGAAACATTACNATATAGGGTTAAATATTTTGGGGGGGTTTGAAAACCCATAGGTACTTAAAAAAAATCAAGAGTCGTCAACAGTTTAGACATAGAATTATTATTTTCATTTCATGATTTTTATTTTTATTATTGCCAAAATATTATTCATACAAAGTAAAACAACAAATCGATTGCTTATATATGTATGTATTTCTATTAATTTCTTCATAGCGTTTTGACATTTCATTTGCCAATCCAGATTTATATATATGTAGGTCTACGATAACCACGTGATATAATTAATGCCTATCAAGAACAATATGGAAAATTTACAAAAAAGGAAAGTACCACTATCTCTTTAGTAAGACACTATAGTCATTTTTCTATTTCTTCAAGACTCTTTGTCCAGTGACTAATGGTATCTCGTTAATCACAGGAGGGCTTCCATAGATATCTGCACACCACTATTGTTGGAATAAAGGATAAGGAGGACGATTTATTTGGCCTTAAGTTATGGTAGCAGAGAAGTATAGAAGTAGTAAAAACTAATGGTGTCGTTTTATTTTTCAGATATAAATTTCATTTCATGTTCATTTCGATATATTTCTTATTAAACTAGGTAAAGAGATCCTAGGGATACAATACTTATTTCATCAAGTTTTCAATTTTAGAAACATTACTGCAGTTTGTCAAACTCTTATATAAAAAGCACCCTTGAGGGATATATTTCAATAAAACTTAAAGTTACAATTGTAACTGTGTCTGGATGATATATTTCACATTCACATGTAAAAAATTTGAAGAAAATGAGTAAAAAAAAAATTGATAATGATGGACACCATATTTACAGTTAAGTACAGTACAGTTAAGTTACACCATATTTATTAGTTAAATGTTATCTTTACTTGTAATTGAATTTAATATTGAACCTATCGCACACAAATATACTATACCTTATAATAATTAAATAATAAATATATATTCTATCGAGTATTATCGTTATATTCTCGTTCATTGTAATATCACTTCGTCTAAAGTTGTAACTTCCATTAACATGTCACTTAAGTGTCACTTTGCTCCGGGCAAAAACAAAGTTCATAGTTTCAATATGAACAGAAAACCATTTCACTAACACATTCACCCCTTCACGAGCTTAAAAAGATTCAATGTAGGGCGATGTAATTCAGTTATGTTATTATATAATTTGAAAACGATTTTTTTTTCAGCTTCACGCTGTAACCCGCAAGTAGCAGGGTAGATAATACCCCTAGACTTCAAAATTATAAAATCTTTGTAAAATTATTTTTCACTTTCGTTTCGTTGTTAGAAGTCGGTTTTTCTTTTTATTAAAAATTAATTTATAATATAGTTATTTTTATGTAGTTATGAAAATTTACCGTACCTTTACAAGAGTGAATTATTGTGGATACAAATCCCAATCAGGGTAATATTTATATTTCAAAACGTTTCCTTAATCTGGCTAGACAATATGAGGCGTTTATTTTCACTACCCTAATAGGAAATGTGTTTTTTCGATGTTTTACTGTGTTTTCTCTGTTTGTCACAAAATAAAATAGTTAAGGTAAACATTTCTTTTTTTTTTTTCGGTCTTGAGGATAATGATGTTAGCCCTATTGGCCTTTATAGAGAGGGTGGGGAGGGAAGAGGGTACTCTGTCCCTGAAAATATGCAGGCACTGTGTGGCTGCGTATGAGGGGTGTCGACGACGCAAGGGCGCCCCCTGCACGCAAGGGCGCCCCCTGCTCGCAAGGGCGCCCCCTGCAAAAAATTTTTTATTCGTCATCTAATTTAGCTCGAGCTGTTCGCCACGTAATATGAATACAGACTGACTTTATCATATATTCTATTTTACTATAGTTTCATTTCATATCTGCGGTCGCTTTGGGTTTGTCTCGTGGAAAATTATGTAATTTGTCACGTCGTTGTTGTTTAATACAACGCGCGTGTATCTCAATATGTTACATTGGACTAGAACGTGTAGAGCATTATTCCATTCACGTCCACCAGTTGAAAAATTTTCAGTACAAAATATAATATCATATTTGTTTATATGATATGGGCGGGGCATATTTGTCGTAAAGCCGACGGCCGCTGAGGCAGACGTGTCTTAGATTGGAGACCCCGTACAAAACGACCGGTGGGACGATCCCCTGCCAGATGGGCCGACGATATAAAGAGGTTGGCGGGAAGCGGATGGGTCCGAAGAGCTGAGGATCGAGTGTGGTGGCGAGAATTGGGAAGGCCTATGTCCAGCAGTGGACAAAATATGGCTGTTGGTGATGATGATGATGATGATATTTGTTTATCCAAAGTGAATAAATGACAAACAAATTTATATTGTTGCTTTATGAATATAATATATACATATATACTCTTAGCTCTTTCTAGAAGAAAATAAGAATAATAAAGAAGAAATTTATTTACCTGCATGACAAGTAAATGAGTGACCTCAATACTTTCTTTAACAATAACGGAAAATATAATTCTATTTCTACTGGGAAACTGTACAAAGAAATAACCTTCGTATTTATATGGGATTATCCCAAATTTATTTGCAATCTCCTGCCGAGAAACAGTATCTCATCCATGCCGATCACCATTTACAAGCTCATAAAATAATAGCCTCGATACGAGCTAGTTTTATGACTTCATATAACATATTTAATGATTATGCTATAAAATAAATGTTTTTAAAGAATTTACATGAATACCAAAGAATAAAATTAACAAATCGACGGTTGAAAAGCGATTTCATCTAAGCGACATTTTATGAACTAATGGTAAAAATATTAAAAGTTACAGTGAAGTATACGGGGTGATCCATTTCTTTGTTATATACAAGATTTTTGTTTAGGCGAACTACTAAAACAACTACTCAAAGTTCCAAGATAAATAAATAATCTTAAACTTGATAAAAATATGATAAATTATGGTAAATATAAAGTTGTGTTTTTCATTCATAGAATTAATAATAAAACAAGTAGGTGCTCAAACATTCTGTTGTATTGATCTCGGCGTCACGTTGGTATCATTTAGCTAAATAATATTTAAAATATTTTTTAACGTGTCGTAATATCCCGCGCTCAGCAGGGTAAGCAGAGATAATCTGCGAGGCAGCATGAGATAGGACGCCAACACACAATACCTCAAGAATTCGCTTGAAAGTAGGCAACGGAAGTCTCTTAACGGGAATAAAATGTCCTAACACTAGGTTCCCAATTTTCGTCTGTCTATCCTGCTACGTGAGGGATACAATGTAAAACTAAAAAAAATACATAAATAGCAATTTAACCAAGAGATTGTATACTAGTACAAAATATTGTAATATTTATTTGATACATCCATTACGAACGATATAACAAAAGCAGACTAATTCTAAAGCTCCCAAATTATGAACCATTAGGAATATGAAATATATTTACGACTTTTTGTTCACATATTGTGGCCTCCATAAAGGCAATTTCAGTAAAAAATATATATATGTACTTAGCTCGTCCCCTGAAAACACCTGATGATGTCGTTTATGAATAATAAAATTATTAAATATACATCAAATTCTAATATTCATTACGATTCCTCTGTCCATGGTGTAATTTATACTAACAACAAGAAATAATTTGAAAATACCTTCTAGTAGGGATCAAATCTACAACGAATCTAAATCTACAACGAAACCCTGAATGCCTATTCAGATACTGCTCGACAAAGTAACACTAAAATATCATATTGAGTAGGCACTGGGAGTGCCCATACACTGTGGTCTCTATTATCTTATTTTATAATATATTAAATATCTTCACGTAAATAGTGGATGCTAATCGCATAGCATAGCAGGATACGCAGAGGGTGTTAACACACTGTTCCCATTAAGACCCTTCCGTTTCTCATTTTTCCTCGAAATCTGGAGGCCTACGTTACTAGAGCGAAATAGTGAAAATATTAAATATTTAATTGCCTTTATTGGGAATCGAATATACAACCTGTTGCCTTTACAGTCACCCCCTGTGCCAAGACTGCTCTCTAGTTGTATAATGGTATCTACATACTACTTATGTAATTTTGTTCACGTTGAAAAAAATTTATAAAATGTACTTGTTTTTTTCTGTGGTTAGGTTTAAATGTTTTTGTGGGTTACGATATCCAGCATGGAATATATTTTAAATGGGCAGAGAGTACACATAGTATACGTGCCATTCGCTTAAATTGAATGTAAAGAGCACTCTATGTTAGGTAATAAACATTATATACTTCTTATATAATAATCTCAAATATAAAGACCAAGATATAAAAAGTATTTTCAAACAAAAAATATAATATTTCATCACAAAGCCTAATAAAATGATTTTTCTTTGAAATTATTTTGGTGATTATTTTGAGAAATCTTACAGAGATATAAAATTTCAGTTGTATTTAAAAGTTGTTCGTTGTTTATTGGAATTTTTGTTAAATTTCATTAAAGTAATGAAAATAAGCAATTTTGGTTAACACTTGTAATAAACGTTACGGTACCGTTCCCCACGTTCTGCTGAATTCTCGAAGCATTGCGTGTTGAGTGGCGGAACTTAACACCGCGCTTTGCCACGTTTCTTATTAAATATATAATATGTACTAGTTTTATATTCATTATTTAAGAAGTGTGACAATCGGCTTTTACTCTATATATATAAATTTAATGGTATGTTTTTCAGGCGTCGACACAGAAGTTAGAATATGTCATAAATCTCAAGTGCCGCCTTCGGGACTGCTTTCGTATAGCAAGATAAGGCACATCGTATGTGCGTCACTAATGAATCATTTGCAAGCCTCAAGATAGCTGGTGGCTGACCTACATTCAGATCTTAGCACTAAATTAGTCAGTAAATCTTAGGAAGTGCTAGCACTGAACTCGTATCGTCAAAATGTACATACTTTATTATATTACAGTAACATAGAATGTATGAGTTTTAGATTAATTATATATATGTTTTATATTAAATTGAATTAAATTCTTTTCATTTAGATTTGCAACATACACAGAAATATAATTTATTTATTATTAGTCAGTTTAACAACATAACGTGACATATAACGGCTAATTCAATAAAATATTCGTATTTAATAAGTAGAGAGAAGACCGACTTCAATACTATAATTATATAGATGCATAAACTTAGATATAGATATACTTTAAACTCAGTCAACACAATCAAAAGAAACACCGTTTTTGTTCCATTTTGTATGAAACTTACAAAAAAAAAATGAAAAAAAATTCGAAACATGTCTTAGAAAATATAACAAACGCAAGCTGCACATCAAAATGAAACTATTTATTACTCTAATTCTACGGCAACTGTACCACCTACGAGTAGTAAAACGTGCTTGTGGTGCTAGTTCCAGTTACGCCGGATCGAACTTTGTTACCTTACTTTCTTGAATTGAATTGTCGAAAATAGTATCCTTTGTTAATTTCAACTATTTTGGCAGGAAAATACGGTCACTTTATAATTTAACTTTAAGTAATAGTTAACTTGAATGTTAGATATTATCGTTTGGTAAAAACTTTACTTTTTCTAAAGATTCACAAGTTGTCATCTTCACTGGTTTTTGTCGTAATAGCTAGCTTCATTATCAATGGTTGAATTATCTTTTAGTTTATACTTTTAGTGAGTATTATGCCGATTTCGTGTATCCCAGATATAATTGAGAAGTTACCTCGGAAAGTGGCGAACGGTGTATGTGTGGTATGTTTTAGTGAAAGATTAATTTATTTCCATCGTGAATTTGGGTTTTTATTGTACAAATGAATGAATGACAGGTATCCTCCGAATTTTAAACAATGAACTACATTATTCCGTTTATGGCGGCAGAACGCTAACGTTAATTTTGTGCAAATCTATCTATACTTATAATAAAATCGTAAAGTGACAAATAAAATTACAAATAATATAAAAAAGTCTCGATATGTAATCTGACCAAATACCAATACCAGGTTCTTTTAGCATTATGACTGACAAAAATAATATTGCCCATAGTCAGATTTGTCACTTAAGCCTGGTGTCATAACATATATATAGATATATGTTTGTGCCTAACATAAAGCCATATAAGCCTTGTCTTGCCTTATGCCTTCAGTGCTAGGCTTATGGCCATTATATATGCAAAACTAGTTAAACAATCCCTTATTTTGCCAGGAAGGCATTATGTTGTAAATTTCCTATTTATTTTATTTAATACAAATATTTAGTGATTTTCATATTCATTCAAAACTCTGTGGGAGCCCGACCTTTTTAATAAAAATAAAATACATATTTTTAACAATTTTAAAGTATTATTTCACACTTAGGAAAGAAAAATATTTATTTAGGAAACGTATATAAATATCGACGTAGCTTGATGAGAACGTATGGCCTAGTGGTCAGAACGCCTGGTCCGTTTCCAGGAGACGCGGGTTCAAGTCCCGCTACCTTCAAATTTTTATACGTTTTCTAAATAAGTAATTTTTAAATATTTTATAATAACTTTATTTTTTCTTAAATACCAAATTGAATTCTCATATAGGTATACAAATATAAATACAGTACAATAAATACAGGTAGTTACGGTTAGTAAATACAGGTAATTCGGCTAACCGTATAGTACAAGTACCATGAATGTGTCGCTACAACAAAAGCGTATCACATGAATAAGCAACTCCTGGTCCCGGAGGTGTGTTTCAAACCTCAATTCTATGGTGGCGACTGTACTATGGTCGGGTATACGACAAACGTCGGTTGATAACGTTACTTTACTAGATATGTCACTATAAAAAACCTGTGTTACGTATTTTAGCTCCGTTTCCCTCTTACCACTGAATTCTGAAGGCTTTGCGTGTTGAGTGGCGAAGCTCAACACCGCGCTTTGTCTCCTTGCCAGAGCAAGGAAATGAAAATATTAAATAAATGTAGATATAAGAAACATGCTATATCACTAGCAAGTTTGTGTATTTGTACATAATTGTACATCAGTACATATTATTATGAACAACAAAAGCAATAAAAGTAATTTCAATTAATTGTTAAAATAAAGTAAATATTTCGATGCCTAGTACTGAAAAGTTGAGGATTTAATAATCCATAATACTTTGCTAAAATCCACAATACTTTGATTGCTTACAAATATTGGCAATAGTTTCTAGAAAATATGTTTTGTTAATCTATAAACAACTTCCAAATTAGAGAAATTAGTAATTATAGAAGAAAGCTTGAAAAATGTTGATCAAGAAGGAATAATACACTCACTTTTTGTATAGAAGTAATAGTACTTTAAAAAAACTATGTATTATATCTTGCTTGTAAATAAAATTAATCTTTAAAAATATAAATTTAAGTCATAGAAATTCAAATGATTATTGCAAAATAACTGAAAACACATCTAGAAAAACTAACTACTTGCTCCGAAGCCTACATCAGAGTACGCCATTGGAATTACCTAACCACTAATTTCCTCCGAGAATGCAGCCTATTGATCCCTCAGGGAGCGAAGCGGTCGTTATTGAAGACGACCATGTCAGATACGAAAACTCATAAAATCTTATTAGTTGTTAGAATACTTAAACAATGGAAGAATGGAAGGACGACATCTTATTTAACAAAACTAGCGAATATAAATAGAATGGAAACGTTTAATCTACTTGTTTAATGCAATATTCTTACGAGTACTTTAGATACCTTTTTATGTCTTTTCGAGGTTTTCGAGTGGGGATGGAACCCACAACCAGTCTCGTTTACGGTCACACTTTGTGCTCCTGCGCCACGACTGGCCTCATACTATTTTATATGTAATTCCCTATTTTACCTTTGTCCTAGCTTAAATCACTTTCAACCTAACTATTACAGGCGGGCCCATATTATAACTCATACTGGCTCTTGCCGGGATGCCCAAACTTAAAACTGTGGAAAAGTTCTATTTAGTTGTATTTTATTAGGAATTTGAATTTCAATATAAGTTATTTGTATTAATTTAATATAGCAAAAGATTTTATTTATTCAAGTATCATCTTATAGCTGAAACTTGACGATTCACAAGTTATATTTACAGAAATTTTCTCTTCTCATAATTGTTTGCAAAATATGTTTATAATATAAATAAGCTATTTATTTATTTTTCCTTTAATACCTCTATTCTATAAGCAATAAGTTCAACTTTAACTCTTATTGAGAGCCTATCTTTTTAGAAAAGTGCTTGAATATAAAGTAAGCAACAAATATGAAGAAACACGTCAAAAGCGTAAAGTGCCTTAATGCGTATAAGAACGTCTTGTTGTGAATCTAAAATGTTTTCCGAAAAAAGTTGAGAACAGGATTATTTGTGAAGGCTATAAATTTTTAAAGGCTATGAAGACTAAGCCTTTAAGTTATGCATTTAAATTTATTGGAGATTCTCTAAAATCATTTTTTACTCTTATCTGTTGTAACGGTTGTATTATTAATAAACTGTTTCGTTATATAATCAACAACAACTTTTTTCAAACTTGCACCTCGTGCTAACTTTATCTTTCACTTTTAATAAATTAAATATTAAAACTAAACACGTTGATACCAGTAAAAGAAGTGTAGTTTCGTCAAATAAGGGATGCGCCGTGCCTTAGGCCATTAGCCAAAAACCAGTATAAACCGGCTTAAGCTAAGCAAAGGATGCGCCACGCTCTAATCGTCGTCACACCTACACTATCTGTGTACATATGTTAAAATCTTCTATACGTCAAATTTTCCTTTCAGATTACTGACTTGTCAAAGCGAAACTAAATACAAAGTCAAATACTTCTAAATCCAAAAACAAACATGTCCGTGTAGAGTGCTACGAGATCGATTTTGCAAATATTAACATGAGCATATTCGTCGCTATATACTCGCATGGTAATATGAGACTTCACATATTGTACTTATTTCTACTGGTACCGACGCCGACGACCTGACGATAGAACTGGAAGGTGGCTTAAGGAAATATTAAACATATTATTAGCTTTTCCACCCCATGCAATAATTAAGAAAACAGAAATAGTTATGTTTTTCTTTGTCCTTAAAATTAGACAAATTGGACGAATCAATTTCAATTTACTTTAAGCAATGAGCTAGCACTTGTCTCTAAGTCTTGAATTTGTTTAAAAAATAAATTTTGAACTCAGTTTATAAACGATTTGTGAGATATGTTCTCGTAGATAGATAAACAAAATATATTTACATTAAATCTGTAAAGCGGCGCGTTCTACAGTGGAGACCACGCCTCGGCAAGCGTAATGTAGGACGTCCTCCAGCTAGATGGGGTGACGATATTCGCAAAGTAGCGGGCAGCGGCTGGATACGAAGAGCTGAAGATCGAGCTCAGTGGCGTGCCATTGGAGAGGCCTATGTCCAGCAGTGGACGAGGACAGGCTGATGATGATGATGATGATGAAATCTGTAAAGACAAATGAGCAACAGTCGCAAGTAACTATTTAAGGCGTTATAAAAGTTCACATAGACTTGTATGACAAAGTCCAACAACGCAATGGTTGAACTCTAGAAGTTTTAATGAGATTTTTGAGGTGTCCGTGTGTTGAGCTGGAATTCGTTTTGTAAATTGACTTAGAGAAAGTTACTGTACCCAGCAAATCCTATTGTTAAGGTTTATTGTGTTATTATATTGTAAATTGTTTTATTGCAAGATAATATTTTATTATATACTTTAAAAAGAAAATAATAAAAAAAATTTTTTTATTGATACCTTTTGTACATTGTTTAACTCAATATAAATTCAAGCGAAAACGGACAATGAAATTTCTTGACACTAAGATCTTTCTGCCTTTACTCCTATATGTGAAACAACGTAAAGCTGAAAAAAAAGAAGACTTTTTAGGACTCTTCTTAACAAAAGTTTTTATTAAAACCAATTTATTATATCACTTATTCCCGAAACATTCTCATTGTTTATTTTTTAAAATTTTGTTGGTAGGTATATAAATATTTTTGGTAGGTGATAAATGTTTAGTCTTAAATTGCCACTAAACGCACTATAGAGCAAAATTTAAAATGATTATTGCGGTAATAACTTTAACTACTGTCCGTACCCAAATTAATGACGTCAAATCTAATTTAGACGAGGCACGAGTATATTTGCATGAAATCATTTGAGCTGACATGAAACTCGAAGGGACGTGATGTGAAAGTGAATTTCCTATGATAAGCCAATGTACGTAAAATAAAGTTTATTATCTCACTGGATGGTTAACTTTTGGCACAAAATTATTAAGATTATAGCTACATTTGAATTTTATTGTATGGAAATTCTAACATATACATACTGATATATAAAATAAGAGTTAAATCCTTTATTAATCTATACTAATATAATAAAGCGGAAGAGTTTGTTTGTTTGTTTGTTTGTTTGTTTGTTTGAACGCTAAGATCTCTGGATCTACTGGATCGATTTACTATGTTTTTGTTTTGTATGAAAGCTGCATTCTTCAGAAGTGCTATAGGCTATATAACATTACATTACACATATAAACTAATATATTAAAATACTTTCTAATTTGACATGCAATTTATTCTGCCATGTTAATAACAACCGTCGTCGCTACGCGACCGCATTCGTTACCGCGTCATTTTGATATTCATCCTTATGAAAATAAATATAATAGTCACTTTTAGCATTTCATATAGATTTAAATTATATTTCTATAGAAATTATATTCTTATATTTCAAGCAGGCGTAGCCGCGTCCGGGTCCGCTAGTCTTTTAATATAACTACATATAATATATTTGAGGCCGGTCGCGGAGCAGCGGACTGACTGACTGTGAACGCCACTATTTCTGGATTCAATCCCCATTCGAGGAAATGAAATATTTATTTAAAGGTATATTTCCTTTTCTTCGCTCTGGTGTGGCAATAGCAAATTCGGCGGAAAGTGGGGAATGAAGTGTCTAAACACTAGGTTGCCTACCCTGCTGTGTGCGGGATACAGCGTGAAGCTGATTAGATTTTATATAATATATTATGTAAGTTATAATAACTCTTGGATTTATAACTACACATACTACAAATAATACAAGACGAATGGAGTTACAATTATAACATAGATATAGAAGGACAAATAGTTAATTGGACAAATATTAAAGTGTAAACTAAAATACAATAGTGAAAATTGTATTTAAATCGGTTAAGCCGTTTCTGAGATTATCGTGCACAAACGCACAGAGAAACGGAAAAAAACTTTAAAAAATGACACCAATAATAGATTTTTCATATATATCATTCTTGTATTATATGATGCTTAATATGCTTTGGGGGTTATTATTTGAAATCTTACAAATTTTGAATACCGAAACGTATTTCGGTTACTTTAATTAGACCGCCTTGCAAAATGACTACCCTAAATCATCATGTATAAGACTAATGAGATTTTAAGGCGTTACTCCCAATTTGCGTACCGTCGTTGGCAGGTAGAAATAAAATATGCGAAGGTCTAATGTAAACGACCTGCATTATTAACCTCCGTAAGATCGGGCCTTTCGCTGAAGCATTCTTTGCTAAGTTTATGGGCATTAAATTCTTGACACAAAGAGATCTTATCAATTTTGGTAGGTAAGTTATGGGGTTGGACTAATTTCGGGGTTTTAATTATTCTTAATGCGTTATTTACTATACTAATAAGAATGTATTATTGTATTAAACAACGATTTTTTTTTCGACAAAAGCCAATACAACGATTGATATTCGATATATCGAACGATAAGAGATAATTGTCAACATGGCTAATGAGAGAAGTGGTGATGAGGTAAAACTAGCCTACTCTATTTCTCTGTCTCCTTATACATTACTTTACTTTTTAGAGAAACTTATTAAGTATATAATTATACTATAATACACTTTGCCTTCGTTACCAGAGCAAAATTCTTTTAAATATTTTTTTGCAGCTTCAACCTGTACCCCACATATTTCTACCTTTCCCCTCTTTCGGTCGAATTTTTGAGGCATTGTGTGTTAAGTGGCAGAACACAACGCCGCTCTTTGCCTTGCTACCAGAGCGAAGAAATGAAAATATTAATATATAATAAACTATTCCTCCGAATGGGAATCGAACCCAAAACATGTTGCATTTACATTCACACGCTTGTACCCAAATGTCATGATTGCCTCAAAGAAAATAGATATATTGATAAAAAAAACTTTGGAAAAAATTCTATATTATTAAAAAGTAATTTATTCAAGCAAATCGTAAACCAAGATGATTTATAAAACGGTAAATAATAAAAGCTCAAGATATTACCAAAAATAAAAGGAAATGAAAAAAGGTAAGATGAATGTTGCTAACGCTTAAGTGGTTTAACAAAGGTAAATTGTACATTTTCGCGGATTATTTATGGCTAAATATATGGTTGCAATTCTTAGTTGATTTTTTTTGATAATATTCATAAACAATAAAATTGCATCACCATATTTTTAAGTTGAGTAACAATCTCAAAATCAATTATATGAAAATTTGATTATTTTCAGATTTTAATATTTAATGGCTCTTGGTAGAAATTCACCGAATTCGCCACCTTGAAGTTGAAAGGGTTAATTTAGATTGCGTAATTGAGTGACCCAACCTTTTCTTATTAAATAAAAGCAATTTATTTTGTATCAGTTATTTTTTAAAATGTTTCAGATATATTAATATATACTAGACGAAATTTTGTTAGCGTATTTAATATTATTAATAATCATTAATAGACACAGGACTTTCTAATGAATAAGTTCTAAAACAGTATACTGTTGAAATAAAATAATACCTTTCTCTTATTTTATATTTAAAAAAAAACCAAGTATATACTTGATAAACATACATAAATATAAAATAGAGAATTTAAGATATAAGTTAATTCTATGTAGGTTGGTTGTACTATAATGTTTTCTGTTACTGTAAATATACTTTTCTACAACGATGTTTATTGTGTTAATGTTTCGTTATCAGCTAAAAACGATTTCTAGTTAAATAACAAGATAACTAAAATATTTTACTACTTAGAAATATGTATGCAGCATTATACGAATAAAAAGAAGGTGTACATTAATGTGAAGTATTCACAATTTCTATCAATTATTCCCCATGACCAAAACAAAATATATATTAAATATTTACAAAAGTACCACTTATCTTATTTAATGTTTTATTTTATTTGCGATTTTGATAGTGTTTTAATTAGAATTTATCGTTAATTTCGTTAACAAAATCCATTGTAAATGGTGAAACTTCACTGAGAAAATATTGTATCGCTTACGTGTCTATTTGTGAACATTTTCTATCTACAACAGAAGCAGTAATGTGGGGCGCATTATTGCTTTGTAGAAAATTCATTGTTTTTTTTTCTCAATACACCTAAGTATATGAAGGAAGACAGAGTTTTCCAACTGCTGTAAAATTTTATAAAAACCTTAAAATATACTCAAATCTATTTCACTATCAAATATATCTAGAATATCGAAGAACTAACATACCGTAGAATATTTACAAAATTACTCTTAAACAATAAAAATGTGTAAATGTCTGTAAAATTTTAAAAGAAAGTAACAATTATACAATTAGCACAGCAGGATGGAAACCACAATTCTGTTACGTTACTAAAGGCATTGTCTAGTTACCGTGAAAGCGTATTCACTATCTTTAACAAAATTCCCCTCAGGTATTTTAACTAAGTTATATGTAGATAGCCTTATCTTCTTGATTACTCTAGCCTCCTTTCAAGAACTATTCGACTACGCTTTCGGAATTAACTCACGACTAATTTCCTTTACAAATGGTCTATTGATCCCTTATGAAGAGATAAAAAGGGTTATATATGCCCACGTTACAGTTAAATTTTATTAGAGTCACAGTCAAGGAAAATTTATGGTTAGGGATCGAGTGTGACGTCTAAATTAAATGCTTTCATTGATTTTAGCTTCTTGCCTTAGGCCTTTATCAGGTCATTTGTTCAACACTAAATCTGCGCTAAATTAAGATTAAAGTCGATTCTATCATTTATATATATTTTATTGCTCAAATTATTTTTACAGTAAACTTATAAATATACTAATTGTATCTTACCTTTATAGTTATTTTTGAGATAGTCATATAAGATTTACATAATTATGTATTTATATGTATTATAAACTAAAAAAAATCTAATTTAAAACAATTACAATTTTCATATTGTTATTTCGCCTAGAAATATTTCAGAAATTTAAGTTCGACTGAAAATGTTTATGAGCCGTTCCACTTTTGAATTAACAATTTTCAATTAAACAATATTTCCTTTTAGCCTCTTTGTAAATTTAAGGTGTATTGGGGTGGAAACCGCTATTATGTTTGTTAAATTGTTGGAATTTATTAACATTTTGCTTTTTTTATTGTGGCTTTATTTGCACGGTTTCTGATATTGTTCACTTTGTTGTGAATTTTAATATTATTGAAGCCACGTTATTTAAATTACTTTTTATTTCATCAGAGATATGTATGAAAGAAAGTAAAGCTGAAGTTATTATTTTTAATGTATTAATTTATTATGTATTAATATTTCTTTGATTAAAATGTCGAGACATTGCGACGCGCAAATCGAATTGAACACCGCGAACAGTCTTGCTTGAGCTAAGAAAATTAAATGACAATAAATAATAGGGATACTAAGAGTTTGATGTCTCTGTCTCAATAAAAGACACTATCAAATGTAGTAATGAATTAGTGATCTAATAATCTAATAGCGGATTCATAGAGTATGTTGCTTGGGATGCATATACATACATTGTGCTTTCCATTTGTGTTTCCTATGTATGTTACACCATATTCTAATATTACTTAGTAATAACGTCTATTGTTATCTATACTAATATAATAAAGCTGAAGAGTTTGTTTGTTTGTTTGTTTGCTTGTTTGTTTGAACGCTAAGATCTCTGAATCTACTGGTCCGATTTACTTTGTTTTTGATTTGTATGAAAGCTGCATTCTTCAGAAGTGCTATAGGCTATATAACATTACATTACACATATAAACTAATATATTTTAAAGTACTTTCTAATTTGACATGCGATTTATTCTGCCATGTTAATAACAACCGTTGACGCACCGCGACATTTTGATATTCATCCTTATGAAAATAAATATAATAGTCACTTTATCTAGATTGAAATTATAGTTTACTGTATAACATTCTAATAAATAATTAAGGAGATGTCACTGATTCGAAATGACCTAGCCTTCGGGCGGCATAGTATGAGTATGACCGACGCGAAAATATTCTTATAGTTTAAGCAGGCGTAGCCGCGTCCGGGTCCACTAGTATCTTATACATATCAACATTTAGCATTAATACTTATGATTATTCGGATAATGTGAGTGATGTCTACAAACATTAAGCCCACTTACTGAAAGTACACGTGTTAAATTTATTCGTGTTACCTAAAAATAGGAGAGCTATTTCGATATTTTAACATTTTTTTACGTTTGAACTAATTCCCAGCGAAAAGATATATTGCAAAATAGAAAAAATATTACGGAACATAAAGTCCAGTGGGCATGACAAATTACGTGATTTGCAAGCGAGTCGACCCGCTCCGAGAAACCGCAAAAATTGAAGCGATAAAAAATAAAAAGAGTGAAATAAAAACCTAACATATTACATATGTAATATTATGCCTTTAGTAAAATATATATCAAATTTAACTTAAAAAAGGAATATGCAATGATCATAAAGTTTTTTTAGCGTCACACTGTATCCCGCACACAGCAAGGTAGGCAGAGGGAACCCAGTGCTAAGACGCTCCGTTCTTTGATTTCCGCCGAATTCTGTAGTCTAGTCATTAAGTGTATTTTTTTGTTTCGTTTTATTATCTTTTCATTGTTATCAATGTCTATCGTCTTCATTTTAGTAATATACCGTACTTTTATACCAATCTTTCTTCATTTTTACTATTAAAGCTATAATGATTGTTATAAACATAGAGAATTGAATTGGGCGAAAAAACATCAATTTCATAAAGTTGGAAAATTAAATAAATAACAAGTATACAGGGTGGAAGAGGCAGCGCTTCTTTTATTGAAACTGCATATAGGGTAATATATTTCAAACCCACACCTAAGAAATTAATCAAGGTACCTCAACAGTTTGGACGTAGGATTTTTTTTTCATTTCACGATTTTTATCCATACCTGTATTTCGTGTGACGCACACATACGTGTGCGACGTTTCCGATTTGACAGGTAAGTGTGTGCGTGCCTATGTTATACTTTACAAATGGCGTTTTATTTTAAAACGATAATTTTATTATTTATTTTGTTTGAAAAAATAACTTTTTCATTTTTGGGAATTATTTTTTTTCCGAATTATATTAGACTTTTATAGAGTAGTTAAAACTATGGTTTCATTTAAAGTGGTGCTGACAATTCCATCCTGTATATACCCAATGTATCCAAGCTTATAGTGATGCAGATATAACTTGTGATAGAATTATATAATTATTGCTCCTGGGCGACTATAATTATATTTTATATTCAATAATTATACAAAGAGAAATAAAATCAGAATCCGGAATAAAACATAAATAAATAATTATTGAATAAATAGTCAATAAATATTACTTACCAATATAAGCTCAAAGCCAGCTAAAATTACATATTGTCGTATTCCCTTATTATTTCATATTACGCATTGTTACCCAAAAAATTCCAAATAATAACATTGAAAGAGGGCGGCGGAGAGTGACAGCCGTCAATTATAACAGTGACATTGTATGTATCGGCGCTTCAAGTAATAGCTACATATTACGAGTTTTATTCAGTTCATTTATTAATCTTTATGTAATAAACAAGTTAATATTTTTTTTAAAACTGCATTCCGCACGTCGAAGGATAGACAGATCCTCTGCTTGAGAACCTAGTATGTAACACTCTGTTCACATTAAGATTAACAAAAGTGTCTGTTCCCGACTTTCCTCTGGAATCTTTAGGTATTGCTTGTCGACCACCAGTACTCAACTTGCTGTACTTTGCCTTGTTACCAGAGCAAGGAAATTAAAATATTAAAGCTTTCATTTCCTCGAGAAGGAATCGAACCCCCCTGCGCCACGACTGGGCTCAATAAGATTATTATAAGAAACTAGCGGACGCGCGCAGCTTTGCTTGCTTATTTAGGGGTAAATTGTAATAAACCATGAAACACATGTTCAATGAAATATTTTTAAGAGTCTAAATTTCAAATTTTATAAAAATCGGTGGCGACTTAAAGATTTTTCCATACAAACTTTCAACCCCTTATTTGCACCCTTAGGGGAAGAATTCTAGAAAACCATGGAACATGTTTTCAATTAAATACTTTTAATTGAAAACATGTTCCATAGTCTGAATTTCAAATTTTATAAAAATCGGTGCTGATTTAATTTTTTTTCCATACAAACTTTCAGCCCCTATTTCACCCCTTTAGGGTTAAAATTTTTCAAAATCCCTTCTTAGTGGATATCCAGAATACGAAAGTAAACATCTGTCCAAATTTCACGTTTCTACGCACAGCGGTTACGGCTGTGCGTAGAAACAGTGAGGACAAGTCCTTTTATATATATATAGATTATATAAGTAAGACACTTAGTACGTGCCTACAAAATTCCAGGGTTTCCTTTGTTTTCATCATCAGATCTTAACTTGGTGGTAATGGGACCAATGGGAAAGTACGTTTTACAAATAAAAAAAAAGAAGATGGGTCCACAAATGACAGAGAATTTTGTGACGTCGTCGTTTTTAATCACACTTTCTAAATGATATAGGGAATATTAAAAGTAGATACACTTTTGTGTATAATAAAAAAAAAACACATTTCTACTAATATATTACAAAAATTGTTAAAGTTTTAATTATTATTAACATTAATTATACTGATTTATTATTGTTTGACAGTACAGTGAAGTATATAATGAAAGTGAAATGCGATCTTACTATAAATTGCTTTGTTTCATAAAAGTAATGTTTCGGCCAAAAATGCAAAGTCGAGGATTATCCACGAATGCTATAAATTATGTGAAACCCCCGAAAAAAGAAGCCTGTGACTACGTTACACTATAAGCCCTTTGAAATTTATATTTTTACTTTTGAAACTCTAGTAACTGTTGGACGAAATCGGGCAATTTCTTATGTAAGTTACATTTAAAATATGGGCTTTTTGTTAAATTTTACATTCTTATTAAACACTAACGGCCCTCGTGCGGCTATTCCTGCTTGAGATATACGAATGTTTAATTAAGTGCACTTTAGAAAAAACCAGCCAAGCTTTAGTTGGACTTGCCCACTGTGGGTTCTGTACCAACTTCAGGATTCTGATTGGGAAATAACTTATATGTTTGATGATGCGGCGAATAAAGTTAAATTATATCGACACTTCTACAAAATAGTAAAGAAGTCTGTCTGTACAGCGCATAGCAAAGAAAAAGCGGGTGGAGACGCGGGGTCCGCTAGTATAAAGTTCAGTTGATTTCAGTTGTTTCCAGTTGATTTAAAATGTTTAAAAGAGTAAGAAATAAGAAAATAAAAATAATCGCATTTTTTCGTACGAATTCCACTTTACATTTTAATCAATCAAAATAAGCCCGAGCTTTCTGATTGTGCGAATTAATTTCTGCTAACCGACAAGAAAGTTGTTACTTGGCACGTGACGGCGCGCTTCCACGAACTGCCTGTTATAAAAATAATAATAATTCCATTCCCCATTGTTTTCCTTTCAAGAATTATTAAAATATGAATGGTTTCATACTGTTTTATATTAATCGAAATATTTACTCTAGTTAACCTAAATGTTAGCTGAAGCTAATTATGAAAACAGTGTATTATATTAGACGCCACTCGTGGCGCAGGTGTGTGACTGTAAACGCGGCTGGTTGTGGGTTCGATCCCCACTCGAGGAAATAAAATTCTTCTTCTGATGTTGAGGCAAAGTACGGAGTTCCGCCACTTCAATATGCCACGGATGAAATGTCTCAGTTTCTTTGTCAATTAATCAATATTAAACATGATAATTCAATATTAAACATGATAATTCAATATTAAACATGATAATTAAACATGATAAATCAATATTAAACATGATAATTCAAAAAAGTTCAAATAGATCGCACACCAAGATCTAAACTGAGACACCAGAGACACCAGTGCGAAGAAATGGAAATATAAATTTCAAAATATACAAATTGTATAATAATTATTTGAAACTCTACACTAATACGATCATAGAGGAACAATTTCGACACTGTAGCTTGCATGAGGTTTTTACGCATCGAAAGTTTCGGAACTGAGTGCAGAACTCTAATTTATCAATGTGTAACATTTCAGAAACTCCGCCATTGTAATAGTATAGTAGTTGTGAGGCACGTCCGACCTCGTAATTAAGTATGGCAAAGTTTAAGTGTTATATAAATCAAGTACGTTTTGGTGCATTGTTCCTTAGGATGGATTGAAGGTGATTGTATATTTAAACAACGTTGCTATTTGATATTCCTTTGCATTTACTATTTTGTGTACAAGAGGAATCTCCATCTCGCATTATTTTAAAGAAAAAATAAAATTATGTGCTTTAACACTAGAAGCGCCGCCGTCCCATTTTTGTCCCAAACGCAAGTTTGATTGTATGTAACTTTTTTATTTGTTAATTTATGTAGATGAAACTTTTTGACTATTACCAATTTTACACCTTTATTTAATTAAAAATATAAATAATTTTATAGCAGTCATACTTTTTGAAAAAAAATNATTCTAATGTACTTTGTCTC
Organism: Heliconius cydno galanthus; assembly: GCA_036379175.1. NCBI lineage: Eukaryota > Metazoa > Arthropoda > Insecta > Lepidoptera > Nymphalidae > Heliconius > Heliconius cydno. The sequence continues at coordinate 29,555 of JAKRZM010001262.1, forward strand.
GTGGGATCCCTGTCCTATGAATAAAAAATGAATTTATTTCTACGCTATGCCAAGCTTCGCCTGTGTAAATTAAAATAGTATTGGATGGAATGCTATAGTTATTATAATACCAAATTTACTAACTTTAAGTGCAAAATGTACGTATATTTTCTTTTAAATTTGTATAAGGATAAGTTATATTGTTAGTTGGAAAAGAAATTCATGAAATTCGATGAAACATTGCAATCTAAGGGCCATTCAATGCCATTCAATTTCAATTTGGTAGAATTTAAAATCTTTTCTAAAAATGTGAAAATCCCGAACCAATGAAGTAAAAGTGGTATAAATGTTTCATTATACGCTCTAACTCTCGTCTAGTTAGATAAAGTTGAACGTTGAATTCCGTCGTCTAAAACTTAATGTATGTAAATTATAGATAGTTTAAACGGATGAGTTTTAAAAGCACAGCTAATAAAAAGAAAAAAAGGCACTTATTTAGTACACACAGCTTAGTGTTAAAACACTCCATTTCCCAATTTCCATCGAATTCTTGAGGCTTTGCGTATTTGATGATGGAACTGTACCCCTACCTTTATCTTCCAAAGTGGTATATTTGTTCATACCCTTTTTTAGTTCCACACTGTATCCTGAACATACCAACGTAGGCAGAGGGAACCTGGGAAGCTAGTGGTAAGACATTCCAATTCCATAAAGACACTTCCGTTTCCACTTTCCGCTGAATTATGGAGGAAGGGATTGTGTGTTGAGTGGCTGAACTCAACGCCGCGCTTTGCATCTTTACCAGAGTGAGGAAATTAAAACATTAAATATTTCATTTCCTCGAGTGGGAATCGAACCTATAACATGTCGAGTTTACAGTCGCACGCTTGTGCTTGTTGCCTATTTCATTTCATTGTTCATACATATTTAGCATAATTGTTCAATTTTCATACTTATTTCTTCATTAACAATTTTTGTTTACGAACATTTCTTACAATGTGGATAAAAAGTTCATAATAATTGAGTGCCAAAACACTACTTGCTAACTCAGGAGTTAGCAAGTAGTGTTTTGGTAAAAAATAAATTGATAAAAAATGTCAAAATAGAACAGGTTCTATTTTGACATTTTTTATGCTTCACTCAAAATTAAGTAATAAATCTATTGTAATATTTAAATATATAAAAATAATTAAATCACGATCACAAATAGTTACAGAATTATAAATATTTTTCCTCATATTATTATAACATTAATTAGCAAATTTATAAAGTAGATTAATTGGAACCTCATTAAGGAAAATTTTCGCTTAAGCAACGCGTAATTAATTGCTAACGTCCCGTTATATATTTTAAGAAGACTGGAGACTCACATTTTAGGAAGGAAATCTTACTGAGACAGAAAACAAATTAATGTTTATTCATTAAGAAATAATTTATAGGTACTGATTTTCGACTGAATGAAGAATGAAGTAAATAGCACATTGATTATAGATTTGGGCCCACTGTTATTTGGTCGAAACTATTCCAATTTATCATTCAAACGTTATCAGCATAACTAAAAAATAAGTAACTTGGGAAAAATTCTCTGTTCTCTCTGTTTTTATATTTTTCCTATCTTCCAAAATGACTACGATATTAAACATTAAAATACGGCCTCCGCAGCAAAATCTGGCAAAGCGTGTGACATCATGCTGTATCTCGTCAATCGGCGCTTGAACACCTTCAAATTTCGGCTCGTGCTCTCGCGGTTTCGCTATTAATTCAATTGTTTTTTTTTATAGTAAATCAATAAAATGATCAGGAAACATTGTATACTCCCTATGTGTACCAATTCAGACAGACAGAGGATTTTTTTTTTGTTAAATAAATTTAAGTAACCTCTATACAAAATAAACTAAAAGCATATATTTGTGAGTAAATATTAATATTTTTGACATATTATGTTACACCTTAAATTTTGCCGTTAACATGTTAAACATATAGATATGTATTATATTTTTAGATATTATTCAAATGGTGAAGTTAGCTATAATATTATTCATATTCATTGCATACTTGTGTAACAAGCAAAAGGTATATTTTTATTAGAACAACCAGGAAGCTATATTTTCTTTTTTATTTACTTTTTTTGAGTTATAACTTTGTTAATGCGGTGGGGTGAAATAAAATTTACATAATGACTTAAGTCTTATCCCACGAGATGTTCTTATAGTAGCGAAAAGGTTATAAAGAAAACTCAAAGAACTTTATAAAAGAGTTCTATTTTGTAATTATTTACATTCTCTTCACAAAAATTTTACAATTTATTCATAGGCTAAAACATTAACGTAAACATTATACAGTCATTTTTAAATAATTGACAAAAAATACAAAAGTTTTGTTGATATTTACTTAATAAAATAAATCAGCTTCAAAATATTCTTTACTCAAATTGACTATTACGAGCACTTTTGAATCACCGAATAAATATAATATACACCAATACCGGACTTGAACAATCAAAGGGTTCTTCTAGTTCTTCAAGTTGGTCTGGTCCCGTCAAGTGCGAGTCAGACCTTTCCATCGAGGGTTCCATACCAATTTCAGGTTTGTAGTTCAACAGAAAGTACAACTTATAAAAGTTGCCAAATTTAAATTTATTAATAGGCGTATAGTGAGTGGCATACGAATATGTTATGCAGTGAATAATAAATATATTTTTTTGTTTTTCAGATTTTTTTCTGTATAACTAGTTTCATATCTGTAGATGCGTAAATGCAGGTATCTTTGGACTATGTTCATTAGAACAGCCATGAACGTGTCAATATATTTTATACAAAACAAAGTAACATTTTCAGAAAATCTAAAAACAATATCTGTAAAAACATTCTTCATCCACTCATTACTTCTTAGTAATTGGATTGTGATTTATCGGCTTTCGTTCATCTCAGTCCGTAAACGCGTTTTCCTTTTTTGCCAATTTATTATCAGCTGTCGATGTTAAGATATTTCCCCAAATACCCTAATTACAATATCTTAAAATCGAGCACTGTTTACTTATAAAAGTAAATATAATTATTTTTAAGTAAATAATAATACTTCACAACTTATGTTTTTCTATCATTGCACGTATATACAATGTTAGAGTAAAAAAAAAATTACATCGATACACTGTCATAAATAGAGAAAGATCTCTATTTCCCGTCTCTTTCTTTTTCCGTTTTTTTATTACGATATATTATTTTAGGTGGCTTGAATAAATACCGTGAGAAAATATAAATTTTGGACTAAACAGCAAATCATAGTGCGAAACTTATAAAAAAATATCATTTAAACTTAGTAAAAAACCAAACGATAGATTATGATTATGATTGAATTTTGTATTGTTATTAATATGACACTAATATTGTGCTGATTCAAAGTCATAAGTATAATATTGTTTACAAGTTATATATATATATATATATAAATATATTTGTTTTTAATTTAATTATCATACCTACTAAATTCTGAATTATTCCATTGTACATTATTAGCATCATAATATTGTAAATAAACTTTTAGTTTTTTCCGTATTATGATAAAAAATCTCACAATTTTGACAATTTTCAGATAAACATTTGAAAAATTTTAAAAGTACTCTTACTAATTTATTTTACTTTCTTGACAAATTTCCATAGTAGGAGCAGAAAACGGCAATATATTGAAAAATTTATAATAAATATATACAAGGGAAGACACTTACAATTATTACTTAATTTATTATTTAAATATTATTCTTATTTTTTTTGTTTCACACATGGTTTTTACTCTCTTACACTATTCTTATTATTTTTATGCTTATATAAATAAGAATACCAATAGTACAATTATTATAGATGAAACTTAATATTATGCCGATATATCAAATTCCTAATACTAGCTTATCAAAAATTGTGACACACTGTTCGATGTAGGAATACGTCCACTGTTTTTGAATATATCTAAAGCTTTGTGTGCTTTGTGTGTTTTGAATATATCTAACGTCAATTTACCGCGGAATATTAATAAAATTTTACATTCCATTATTTCAAACGTTGACGACCGTCAGACTCGTTTGTAAAGTCATCGTCGTTTGTTTGCTTTAAAAGTACAAAAACCAGTATATTCAGTTAAAATATTTCAACAATATTTCAACGCTATGAAATATTGTAACATCCTATAATAATGTGCATAGATATTCAGAATCAATGTAAATAACTGGTTTTACATGTAATTAATGAAGCATTTATATCTATTTTAACTAAGTCCCAAATTGTAAATGATCTGAGAAGAAAACGGAGTATAAAATTAATAACGTAAAATATATGGTAACTGAAAAATCTAGACATGATTTTGCACTGCCTTGTTGCATTGCTGCCGGATGTTCACCTGAAACAAAATTAAACCTTAGAATGTGTGATAGTAAAATTACATTTAAGATATTTAACGTGTGATGCACTACTACTACTACAGAATGAGAATAAAGGAAAAAGAATTTATTTTGTCGCAATAAATTTTATAACCAAAAATATAATATATTTTTTTTAATTTTTACATATTTTGTCTTGGTTTAAGAAAAATCATCATAAATTTTCTTGGGTCAAAAATATTTTTAGTTATAAAAGTACAAAAATATCAAATTTACTATTATTATTTCCCATTCAATATCTCAAAGTCAAGTATTTGCGAACTGGCACTTCTGATATGCCACTCCACTAAAGTTATGACGAAGATCCAATTAAAACTTCTTTCTAATGGTTCCACTAACTATTTTGGTTTTCCTGCACATGTTATACCATCCGTCTATGAATTTAGCATTAAAATTAAGTAGTAAAATTTCATTTGCTAAAATGATGTCTTCAATGACTCAGTAGACTAAACTAAAAACTAAACTGAACTAAACTAGTTTAATGCTGTACCCCTAGCGAGGTAGTCAAAGAGAACGGAGCGCCAAACGCTACAGTTTCTACATACCTCTTTCGCCTCGTCCACTGTCATCAACCTCTTCATACATGCCCTCCGGGGGTCCTCATGCTTTTTACATGACCTTCCTCTAGTACTGTGTTTTCGAAGATCAACTAAGGTCTCCCCCTATATCTCTTACCGCTCATTTTTCCTTCATAAGTATTTTTGTCATTCTTTTCTCACTTAGCATGATACTAATAAACAATCTTACCAGACAAAACATGTACACGAATGGTTGCAGGAGGAGCGTTGTTGGGCCCACAGCTGTAGACACCAGCGTCATATCCCCGTGCTCGTTGCACCAAAAGTCGACTCGTACTCTTGAGACCTTTTTCTGTTACAAGTGATATTCCGCCTCTTGCCGAGTCAAAATTTATCGTCTATAAAATCAAATAAATGGATGTTAACAATATTGTTTTTAAAAAAAATATTATATTTAAATGTTTATTTTCACTATCCTGTCAAGGTCATCCTGGCAGGGACATCAGATTCATGATATGAAAATATTGATCTCATGATTAATATATGAAAATATTAATCATGAGATCACAGATCACATTATAAAGATAATCTATTTCCCTACAAAAATGCTATTAAAAGATTTTTTTTGATTGATTATTCATTAATACGTTAATATATAAATATTTTTCGCTTATCTATATATATAAAATCGAGAGGTCACTCACTCATCACAAAATCTCAGAAACTACATGAGCTAGAAATCTCAAATTTTGCATAGGAGTTATTTATAGGACGTAGGTGCTCGCTAAGACGGGAATTTGCAATATTCGACTTCTGAGGGGTTGTTTTTGGGGTCCAAAGTTTGTATGAAACTTCGTTACTACAAACGCTAGGAGTCTCAAATTTTGCATAGACGTCACTAGGACGTAGCCATGGAGACAGAAATTAATAATAACATAGTTTACGCGGGTGAAACCGCGAGCGGGCCGCTAGTTTATTTATATGAATATATAAACAAGAATAAATTTTACCATTCTTATAATAATGTATGGAAATAATCGATATCTAAAAATGGGTCCGCAGAGTGTGTAACACTTTTCCGCCCCCATGATGCCGAGTTAACTGAACATAATGTAAAGTAAAGGCACCTACTTCCGTGGCTCTTTTCTAAAATCTTCGTTGAAAATAAATATCTATAATATTTTTCTTTAGAATTAACTATTTTTACTAGAAATATTATACAGCGTGTAACGCAATCAACGGAGCAACGGTTGTCCACTGATAAAGGACCTCAGTATCTGTCCATTTAACCCCCCCATGTATATTAGCCAATTTTTAGTAGTTAGGCAGATATTTGAGAATTTGTGATTTTTTTTTAAAAATCGGGTTCTTGGAAAAATTGGCAAAACAACCCGACAATTGAGTCTGCGTTTGTGATTTTTTTTAATATGGCTAGCCAATAGTAGGCCTTTTGTATAATATTTAAGAAAAATGGTAATGGGTAATGGAATATTTAAGAAGGCTTGGAAATAGCAAGAAAACAAAACAAATTTTTAAATAAGCAAAATTTTATCAAACACTTTTAAGGCCTGTAGCGAAAAACAAATCCTCGTGATTTTCTTCCAAAAGTAATTTTAAAACTACTAGTATTAGTAGTAGTATATGATAATCCCTGAAAATTTCATAGGTGCAGCTCAATAAAAGCCTGGTTAAAAATTGGTATTCTATATTTAAATCGATTTCTTTACATATTTACATAAGTATTTGTATTTTACACCAGTCTACTTGATTATCAAATTATAAAACAGAATAAATTCCATATAAACATAGTTTGAATGTCGTTTGGATAAATAGAAAAAAACCATTGATCGTCCCGTCACCCAATTTTCTCTCAATTTCAAAATATAGTGTAAAAATATAGTCAAATTTAATAATAAGTCAAGTTTATTTCAAATAAACTGCGTAAGCATTGACAATACTGTCAAGACTGACAGTATTGACAGGATATCTGAAATTTGCACAATAAAGTGAAAATGCATTGTGAGCTCCGATGCAGATATCCGGAATTAGTTGTAGAGCATCCGAGAAATTCAGTGGAAGGTTTAACTCGAGACGCTTTCATCGTATTTAATTTAATTTGGTATGTCACCTTAATTATCTTATTGAACGTTTATCTAAGCTTATTATTATCCTTCTATAAAATACAATTATATGTATTTGAAAATGAAATACAATAATAAAAAAAAATATATAAATATATTTTTATTCTAACGATATAGATAAATTATATTAATCTTTAAGTGTAGATTACACATTAAGAAGAAACAACTTAGCAATCAAAACAAAGAAGTTTCTATGATTTTTTACTTTCTATGTACCATTTCTTCAAGGTCTTTTTACCTGTTCTCCATGAGTCCACGTGATTGACGAAGGTGGCTCGGGGGTGTGTCGCACTGTGCAAGTGAGATTGATCGTTGATCCCGCCTGTATGAATAATTCTGCGCCACTTGATATTGTCGTTTCTGGTTCTGTGTAGCCATAGAGTATATAAGATGCTGTTAATTCGTATAGAAATTGGAACGTTCAAAGTCGATATTTAGTATATATTATACCAGCGGACGCGCGCAGCTTCGCTTGCTTATTTAGGGGTGAATTCTAATAAACCACGAAATATGTGTTCTATTAAATATTTTTAAGAGTCTAAATTTCAAATTTTATAAAAATCAGTGGCGATTTAAATATTTTTCCATACAAACTTTCAACCCCTTATTTGCACCCTTGGGGGAGAATTCTAGAAAACGATGAAACACGAGTTCAATTAAATACTTTTAAAAATCTAAATCTCAAATTTTATAAAAATCGGTGCCGTTCCGCCACTTAAAATACGATGATGAATCAGGACTTTAATAAATTTTATTATTAAAGTCCTGCGTTATTTAGGATTAAAATAATAAATTTTATTATTTCAATATCGCTACTTTTATTAACGTAATTATAAATCTCAACGTTGAACAAATGTAATGTATTAAGTTAATTTGACTTACCAACAATATTAAGGAAAACAGCATGACCGATTGGTGGTGTTGTTGATATTTGACATTCATATTGTCCAGAATCCCGTCTTTGTGGGCTTCGTATCCTCAACGCCCATTCTTCTGATCTTGGCTTATGCTGAGCTTCAAAACGCTGATCAGAAGTGTACGTGTACCGACCGACAGTTAGTAAATGTATATCGCGGTGACGTACCCAAGATACCTTTGGAAAAATAAATGGTTGTAAAAAGAAATGTCTCTTTGGAAAAATAAATGGTTGGAAAAATAAATACGTGTATATTATTCGAAATATTAGAGTATATTGTATTACAAAGGGATTTGTTTCGTTAACATAAGATTACGAAAACGGGTTTTTGTATAGCGTTGACGTTGCCACGGTCGGGCATTTGAGAATGAATATGTAATAGTAATGGAAGTGTACAAGAAAGTAAAGTTTACAGATATTCTACAAAATTTGCTGCTTCTTATAATTCGTTCTTTCTCTGCTATATATAACACGAGCAGATTATTTTGCACCTGTCATCGTTAAATTAGACCTTAAAAAAAGTATAATTGAAGCAGTAATATATAATTGTTAAGTGTGAGTCGACCATTTAGGTATTGAAGATCCATTCTGGGCGTCATAAATATAGTATTTTAAATTATGACTCGGTTTTTAATATTTATTAAAATGTCGTTAACTTTATTTTATCTCGCTTTTTGTTATAAATTATTGAAGCTACCTTAACTATCAAAAGTATTCTTAACAGTATAATTATAAAAAAAAATTTTTTCGTCGTGTTTGAAATGAAGAACATTTGCTTAAAGTGGAAAGTGTAGAATATAATCTTATTTCTTTGTTTATATCATAAGAAGTAAGATATTCATGAAAGTACAAGACATTAATATTGTCTTCTGTATTATGTGAAGCAAATAATTTTCATTTCACAACATTTTATTAACATCAATTTTTTAATTTTACAATAAATATAAAAATGCTTCTACTCTTCAGTTCAGAACAGTGTCTGGCGGCCCAAATGTAATTTTCAGAGCCCCGTTTATAGTTTACATTAACACTCGCGTTCACTGTTCTAGGTCAATATGGCTAATAAAAACTATCTAATTAAGTTTCGCCTTTCAAACAATTCAGTTACTTAAATAAAATGCTTGGTACTTATACTGTACACAGAAAACAAGAAGAACAGAAAAACACATACACTTAGTGCTGCCAATAGTAGACGATTCGTAGCATATACATATTACTGCCAAATTAGGTTATTAGCTTATTAGCACATTACAAATAAAAAAAGCAATAGAAACTAAAACATTCAAACGATTTAAGTGATATTAAGTACTAAATTGTTATTTTACTTAAACGATGACACCAAAGTCTGCGAAATACTTTAACACTTTTCGTTCAAAGGAAAATTACAGTTTCAGAAAGAGCACTCAACTAACGAGACACTCGTTACTCGTATCTTGCAGTAGTTGCACGAAATTTAACTCCATTTAAGATTATCAAATTAGCAGGATTTAAGTGCCATTAGTAAGTACTTAGTTATATAAAATCCTTTGTGTAATTAAGACTTAAAAAAATTAAATATTTAATTGTAAAACTTGTGCTGCATTTCAAATATGCTTAAGCAATTATTTACTTCGACTCCCAAATTTTGAGCACAGCAAGGTAGGCAGAGGGATCCTGGAAACCTAGTTTTAAGATACTCCGTTTCTATTAAGACACTTCTGTTTCTTATTTTCCACCGAATTCTTGAGTTATTACGTAGGCTTGAGTGGCGGATCTCAACGCCGTGCTTTACTTTGTTACCAGAGCGATAAAATAAAAATATTAAAAGTATCATGCCCTCGAGGAGGAAATGAACCCATAACCGTCCCGTTTCGTCCCGTCACGCGATGACGTCACGTTGTGACGCGCCTACTCTGCGCCTAGTACCTGAATATTAAACTCCTACCGAAAAAAAATTAGGGAGGTACACAATATGCTGAAAAGCCGCCGTAAATAAATTATAAAATTTAATAAAGTCCTAGTATTTTCATGTTAAAAGGAATTTTAAGTCCCTTTATACTTTAATAAGAATTGACACTTTCATAAGAATCTGCTGTAGGTAGTAGATTCGTGGTATTTAATAAGATTAAAACGTGAACATCGTGTTGACATACAAAAACATACAATAATTGAATTTCGTCTCACAAAATGTAATATAATACTACTAGCAGACGCGCGCAGCTTCGCCTGCTTATTTGCGCCCTAAGGGGTGAATTCTAATAAACCATGAAACGTGTGTTCAATGAATTATTTTTAAGTCTAAATTTCAAATTTTATAAAAATCGGTGGCTATTTAAAGATTTTTCCATACAAATTTTCAACCCCTTATTTACACCCTTAGCGGGTGAGTTCTAAAAACCACGTAAAACGTATTCAATGAAATATTTTTAAATCAGGGATACGGTCAGCTTGACTTTTATGGGTTGAGTGGATTGGGTTGTCTCCTAATATGAATGATTTTGGTTGTCTGCTCTCAGTGGTTGAAACTTCGAATTATAGAGCTAAAAAGAGGCTTCATTGTTTCGAAAAAAATAAAATCAGGGAAATGGTCAGCTTCAGTACATGTTCAAATGGCATGGCATTTCCACAGACGAAATAATTTAGTCTACCGGCTCTCTGTGCTTGCATTTCAAAGCTATGATACTCTCTTGTCACTGCAACTAAACTATGAAATAAACATAAGAGAAATGGTCAGTTTTAGTATCAATTCGAAGTTTAGTGTTCATACAAGTAATACGAGTTAGTCTGCGGGCTCTTAAAAAATTACATGTCGAATATACGTAATATTCAAGAAAGCCTAATTAAGAATTCAAGATATAAGGCCTTCACAAAACTTGTTCAGCCTGGTGAGCACTCGTAATATTGATTGACGTATAAAACTTTAAGGTTAAGTACATCTTATGTAGAACTGTAATACACAAGGCTAAACAATAAGAATTAGCGATGATGATGCCTAAATAAAAGGTTTAGTCTAATGAGTACTATTGATTGACGTTTAAAACTGTCAATTTACAGTTAGTTAGGGTGGTTTGATTATTGGTTGACATAATTATGTATAAATCTCGAAGATCAAGAACAACTTATAACAAACGACAAACTCAAGTTTATATCAGATAGACAGAGAACAAAGTGATCCTATAAGGATTGCGTTTTTTCTTTCGAGTTACGGAACCCTAAAACTGAATGAATAATAAGTTTCACAGTGCTACATTTGAAAAGAGTCATTTTATGAAACGTGTGAGCCTTACCATACAAAATCGACTTAAGTACCACATTGAGCTTCGAAATAACATTAAAGAATGATTTACAAACTTTTGAATAATTTACAATTACTTTCATAACTTCGATGCGGTGGAGTATGGATAATATGCAAAGTACAGTTTTATGAGTAAAATTCATCAGAACTGTTATTGTTATCTTTCTTGGCGTGTTTGCCGAATATTTGAGTATGCCATAAATTAATTTTATCTACCGAATTTTAAAATATCTTTGCGATGTCTTAATTTACATCTTATCTTGCCGAATTTAAATATAAAACGGCGTCGTTACTAATAATATTTTTGGTATTATTTTTTTCTTTTTCTTGGCCTGTCCATTACCTTATTATAAACCTAATAAGGTTATTTTATTTATCAAGTAGGTATTTGTAAGCTTATTATATACTAGCGACCCATTCGCGGCTTCGCCCGCATACCACCTGTGATACTTTTTCTATGCTGCATTTGCCATCAGATGATACATTCAATCATGAACAATTTGTTTTCATAATTTTAAAAAAGTACAAGCACTACGCTGCTGTTTGAGAAGATGTCATCGGTGGCAAGGGCGTCAGCAGCAGCAAGGGCAGGGCAGCAAGTATTATATAAAAAGTAATAATTATTAATATTTTACCATAAAAATTTAAAAGTTAATATAAAACCGACCTAACCTTTTGTACATTTATAATGGAATACGGATATTTACAGTCTACGCGTTATCAATATGGATACTTAAGAGCGCACTTTAAACTCGAAACGATCGCTATCAGCGGAGCTAATCATAAAAATAAAACCTCCAGAGCCTATAACCATGAGCATTTTATGTCGGCCTGGAATAAACATGAATTCAATTTATTACATTATCCCCAATCCAAGACTAAATTTCATAGGTCTTACAATATATAGTAGATACGCACTATTTGATTTTACTTAAGTTTCTCATATAAGAATGTAATATCAATGTTGATTGAATAATTCATTGAATGTTTTATTTGATTTGATTGATCACATATTATTTCAATAAGAAAATAATGTAGGATTGATCGTAGCAAGATCAAACAAAACATTTATGTCTAACGTTTATAAGATATTTTAAATATTTATTATACTATTTTACATGGCGTCGTGGCACAAGCGCGTGACTGGTAGGTTAGGGTAGGCAGAGGGAACCTAGCGTTAAGCCTCAATTTCCGCCGAATTGTAAGACATTAGGTGGTGGGGAACGGAGTATCATGACACTAGGTTCCCTCCGCCTATCCTGCTGTGTGCGGGATACAGCGTGAAACTGATTCTTATTATAATTTGTAAATAAAAGCTCGCTCAAATCAATATAAAGATATAAAGGATCTAGCCTGATAAGCATGGGAAAGCTGCACTGGCTTTTAATTAATTATTTTGAATATGATTTTATATCTTTTTATCTGAAATACCGATACACCATTTTTTTGTCTTTAACTCTTACAGTAAGAGAGTCATGGGGGTAACAACACTGAACATTAAAGTTTATTTTCACATAATTTATTGAATATATCTTTATGAAATTTAAATTAAAAGTGGCTATCCATAGGACTATAAGTAAAAAAAATTAAAAGTTAAATTTTTTAAGGCGCTTTTATATAACACCTTAGAATTGATATGAATTTTGAGCTGAAATGTTTATAATAATTATTTATTAACGTTATTGTCTAAATATAGCACATATCGTAAGTCGATTAGGATAAAAGTTATATTATGAAATATCATGCACTATCGATATCGACGGGAAGCGGAAAACGGAAATACGTGCCATTACTTTCTCGTTCGTCGATTCTAAGTGAAATTAAAAGTTATTAGATATATTATTGTGTTTTTCTTTATTATGTTATACCTATAATATGTTATTCTTAATATAATTACGCTCTAAAATAAAATAAAACAAATGAAATAGCTTTTCCGCTGACCATGCGAATATCTCATCTTTATAAATATAGANAGCTTATTATATACTAGCGGCCCATTCGCGGCTTCGCCCGCATACCAACTATACTTTTTCTATGCTGCATTTGCCAACAGATTTGCAAGGGCGCCCGCTGCGGCCGCCTTCACCAAGCTACGTCGAAATTCTTAAACGCTTGTTATAACCTACTAATGCTATGCTAAGTTGTGACAAGCGTATAGGAATTTCGATGTAGCTTGATGAAAAAGTATGGCTTAGTGAGAGTCGGAACGCTTGGAAATTTTTAGGAAAGGTAAATTTTTTTAGCTAACTCTTTCTTATGTAACAAACTGAGGATATATTTATATGTGGTTATTAAATATACACATTGTATCGCATAGTATTATATAAAAAGTAATAATTATTAATATTTTACCATAAAAAGTTAAAAGTTAATATAAAACCGACCTAACCTTTTGTACAAGGTTTATAATGGAATACGGATATTTACAGTCTACGCGTTATCAATACGGATACTTAAGAGCGCACTTTAAACTCGAAACGATCGCTATCAGCGGAGCTAATCATAAAAATAAAACCTCCAGAGCCTATAACCATGAGCATTTTATGTCGGCCTGGAATAAACATGAATTCAATTTATTACATTATCCCCAATCCAAGACTAAATTTCGTAGGTCTTACAATATATAGTAGATACGCACTATTTGATTTTACTTAAGTTTCTTATATAAGAATGTAATATCAATGTTGATTAAATAATTCATTGAATGTTTTATTTGATTTGATTGATCATATATTATTTCAATAAGAAAATAATGTAGGATTGATCGTAGCGAGATCAAACAAAACATTTATGTCTAATGTTTATAAGATATGTTAAAGATTTATTATACAATATTACATGGCATCGTGACATAAGCGTGTGACTGGTAGGTTAGGGTAGGCAGAGGGAACCCGGTTTCAAGACCCCCTGATTCACACTTTCCGTCGAATTTTAAAACATTAGGTGTTTAGTGGCGAAATTCAACGCCGTGCCTTGTCTTGTTACCGGAGCTAAGAAATTTTTTGAGGGCGCTTTATATAACTCCCTGTGAATTGATATGAATTTTGAGCTGAAATGTTTATAATTTTTATTTATTAACGTTATTGTCTAAATATAGCACATATCGTAAGTCGATTAGGATAAAAGTTATATTATGAAATATCATGCACTATCGATATCGACGGGAAGCGGAAAACGGAAATACGTGCCATTACTTTCTCGTTCGTCGATTCTAAGTGAAATTAAAAGTTATTAGATATATTATTGTGTTTTTCTTTATTATGTTATACCTATAATATGTTATTCTTAATATAATTACGCTCTAAAATAAATTAAAACAAATTAAATAGCTTTTCCGCTGACCATGCGAATATCTCATCTATATAAATATAGATATCTTAATGACAACAATATTCTGAATATAAAAAGTTACGGATACGTAAATGTCAGGAATATTTATTATTATAGAACTGACAACAATATTTTTTACTTATTATAAAAATAAGGTTTATATTTGAAACAGAATTAAGGTAAGTGTACTTTAGAAATTCAGGTAATGAAATCATCGAAAACATGGAATATAATACTAGAGTAACAAGGTGCTTGGACTGGTTTGATAGCAACTAATTAAAGACAACAATGTAAAAATGTAAGTTTCATTATTATATTGCGGAACAATGACAGGTAATTGATTAAGTTAAAAAACAGAAATTTTGATTAAGTTAAAAAATATATTTTACAAGGATACAAGAGGCCAGTCGTGGCGCAGGCGCACAAAGTGTGACTATAAATGCGACTGGTTGTAGGTTCAATCCCCATTCAAGGAAATTAAATATGTATTTAATTTTATATTTTCATGTCTCTGCTTAGGTGTCAAGGTACAGCGCGGCGTTGAACTCCGCCATTCAACACGCAATGCCTCCAGAATTCGGCGGAAAGTGGGGAACGGAGTGTCTTAACACTAGGTTCCCTCTGCTCACCCTGCTGTATATGTACCCCGGGATACAGCGTGAAGCTGATTTATTTAATATTTTTTAATTGATCACAGTGGATTTTGATGTTAATATTAAATAACACTATTTAATGACAATTATTATATTTCTTATAAGTTATGAATAGCAATACTTACAGTTCTATTTTGAAGATTTTTTACTCTACAGAGTAGTCTTACTGGATGTCCGACTAGTCCTGTAATATTTCGTGGTGTGCTGGGATCAAAGTAAGGTGCATCTGGTGAACCATGCCATTCTTGGAGATATTCAGCTCGAAACTTCTGAGATGATATGTCCATGGTCGTGTTATCGATTGGCATATCTGTGCCAGATCCAGCTGCAAAAAAATGTTATAATTAGGATTAACTTAAAATATTTGGTTAAAATACTAAAAAGACTATGACTTAATAAGATTAAAGCGAAATACATAAACATAAACAATTCTCTTAAATCCAATTGAAAAGGCGTAGTTTCATTAGAAAGCAACCTTCAAAATCCGCCAGAAGATATTACCAATTGAGCCAGGCCTTTGAAATTTCTGAAAGCTATGGATTAAGTGGGCTGGAAGATTATTCTGGTTAATTTACGTGAATTACCAGTCATTGAGCCACATCGAAAATTTAATTCGTATCTTACATCCAAATATTAAATATATTTAATTAATAAAGTAATTCTGCTATATCTAATCCTACGACTGTCGTGAATTACGTTAAATTAACAAGAATAACTCTTGTACAATATTCACACATTTCTGTTCTATAAATTTGCTATTCTTTAATTATATATATGGCATTGTAAGAATAATAAAAATATGTAACATTAAAATCATTTTGTACATAATACAAACGTAAAGTGAAAAAAATATATAATAATATCCCATCTTTTTATGAGAGACAAAGGCTCGTTTCTTCATTCAGCTTTATATACAATCTTATTGAGCTCCTTTTCATTCAAAGTCAGTCGACCGAAAAGAAATAAATACATACAACGAGCCTCCAGCGGAGTATGATTTACGACAAAACATCATTTGGTGAAAGGAAATCGGACTCTGCCTTTATTTGGCAAGGATACAATAATATCAGGGTTAGCATTCGTTACGTGTTAGACCCGCATTTTGCTGGGATAATGGTCTTTCACTTCGAGAGCACGTTTAGTAATTATTTACTGATAACTTACTCTTTCCCCAAACAAGCCTTGTATTAGACGTATTTATATGGAATTCATTGAATAAAATATATATTATGTTGATTTAAGCAAATAAAAATCCAAGCTCTGGTAAAAAAATTTATCAGTTGTACTAAAGTAAATTACTCTCATGACCTTTCATAACCTTCCTATCTTATCATAATGAGCTAAAGTTACATACGTACCGATGAAAAAAAGGCATCCATGCAGAAGAGATATCCACAACGCGGATTTAGCACCAGCGGCTGCTTGCCTCATGTTTCACCAACATTTAATTGTCTGTAAATGATTATTACACTTAAAAAATATATTTTCACTTCACTTATTTTTATCGATAGCTTCATTTAAAATATCTAATGGCAGAAATTAAACAATGTTACTACTAGAACTCTATTGAGATAAAATAAACAAATATATTATTATATTATTAAGTATATTTTTATTCACAAAAAAACTAAACTGTGAAAAGCCCCAAACGAATAATTGTATTGAAGGCGTACAAAGCTAGTGGAATTAACTTATAATTCCACTTAATTGGAATTCCAATCACTGGAGCCGCTGTGACATTGTCTACAATTGCTAGGATTCAATTTAAAGTAATCGTCATCGTTTCTGAGTACTATTTTAATGAAAAATATATTTGTAGAACTGACAGAGATATTATAGTATTCGTGAATATATTTAGGGGTTCTTTTTTTTTCAGCATCACGCACTATCCTGCGGGATATATAGCAAAGCGTACCGAAAAAAATAGGGTCCGGACACTGTGTTTTCTACTTTCTGCTGAAATTTTGATGAAAATCTGTAGTGCACTGAGGTTAACAATTCGTCTTTTCGACAATAATGACAATACGACATATTCGTTATTAGCGCACTTTTATCGGGAATAAATCAACTTGCTATTACAAATCACTACAGTTTTCACGTCATATTTATAGCAACGAACTAGGACAAATAAGCATAAAGTCGACGCTCATGTACGGTACGGCTGTTGGAAACTCATACCAATTAGTCTTTGCAAACTCAGGCAAATAGCTTATGGAGTTGTTGAATTTATTAAATTTTCGGCAAACCTCATTTGAACTTGCTAACATAAACCACAATCTATTTTCCTGTTATTGAACATTTGTACAGTCCGTCGTCGGTTTTTGTTTTCAGTTAATTCAACTTTTAGCTTTTAAAATGTAATGCAATTTTATTTATACTTTTAAATACAACAACTGGGGTGAACAATTATTTGAAGGATGAATGATTTCATAGTGATTTCATAATTTTATCTTGCATTTTTAGAGTTTCATTCCTCAAAAGTCACTTTGTTTGTTGTCCATCTGTTCGTATGTCAAAACTATTTATTTTAGGTATCACGCTAAACTATCAAATATTCAAGTCCATGGTCCCAGATCAAAATATCATTTAAGTATTTTTTGTGCTGCCCTTTGTGAGAAATTCGCGCCCTAATCAAAACTTTTAGGGAGACCCTATTACTTAACCGGTGTTTTAATATTAAATAGAATATAATTAAATATAATAACATTTTGCTTTTATATCCCAACTTAAATGTCTACTAAAATACTTATAACCCTTACAATAAGGCGGTTAAATATGAACATAAAACATGAATAAACATTGTTAACTACAACTTACATTATAAACTTTAATGCGGTAAAAGAACTGTTTGCTGCTATAAATTAAAATTTCCTCGTAATGTCTTTGTCACGAAAACGACACTCGTGATGTACTCGTAGAATTAAAACGAAAACGTAATAATAGTAAAACTGGTACTCAACATTACAATATAAAAACATGTTTGTGGTGATGTTGGATGGATGTTTGTGATGATGGAAGATGATGGATGTTGAACACGAAAAAAAATACAATTTAATATTCATATAAGTTAATGTTTTAAAAGTATGATCTTATTAAAAGCCAGCGCTCCCAATTAAGACCGGCCGCCGGTCGAAACTTATTTAGTATGGTGGGTAGTTTTTCATTGAAAAATAAAAATAACTGAAGATTAAGGCCATCATGGCCCAGTGGGTTCACATTTAATTGATTTGATGGTCGTGAGCTCGATTTTCATCCGAGGAAATAATTATATTTTAATTGTTTTCTTTTCGATGCACTAATAATTGATATCAGCCATACAAAAAGCAATATCTCGACACTAGATCGTCTTTGCCTACTAGCTATACGTTTTAATGACAGCGAATGGATAATGGAAGAGTCAAAAAGTTTCCATTACAACCTGATATTGGCAAAATGATTAGTGCTCAACAGGCACGTGTGGAACGCCGTAATCGAAGAACAGAACAGAGTTATAAAGTCCACGCAAACGAAGTTGAGAGTGGCAACTAGTAACTTAATAAAATAATTAACAACTTATAATACTGTATTTTATGAATATTCATAATTTAAATTAAACTATTTTGGTCTTAAAAGATTTTCTTATTTCATTATCAGAAACTTTATAGACGGCATGAAAATAAAACGAAACTTGGCATTAAAAATAGGCAATGCTGAGTTAAATTGTTTTCAAAATTGTTTGTAACAAAGGGATTACTTCATTGAAATGAAATCAAATTGAAAGTAGAAATACTTAGTAACTTAAAGTTTGATGGTAAATGAAATCTGTTAAAAAAAATAACTTGCTATAATTTTCTTCCCAACATTCTTATTTCTAATCTTAAAATTAAAATTATTCTTTTTCGTCTTTATACCTCAAAAAGCCTAAGAAATTAAAACGTACTACTTAGAAAAGATGTTAAATATAGTACTTAGAAAATAAATAGGTTAATTTTAAAAATGTATACTCAACATCGACCAAACAAAAGCAAAAATGTATAAATATCAATAATATCTTATGACAATAAACACGTAGCAGTTTCGTAACACGTCAAGTCCATGCCACATAATGTGTGGACCGGGGACATATCCGGCTTTTATTCAATTTACTACAGGATAATAATGGCACAATGAAATCACTCGTTCAGTTGATAGTCTCGTTCACTCCGTTTTGTCCAATGAATGTGTAAAGGTCACTTGCAATTGGTCGAATATTAACATTATTAAGCGCATTTCAGTTATAACTGTTAGCTATTTTCTATTAATATTATTATCTACGATTAAAAATATTATATTATATTAAAATAAAAAACAAGTAAGGTGCGAGGCAAACTCGCTCACTGATGGTTAATTATCAATTTCAGCGTAGGCCAGCTTAGAAAACTTCACAAACTTAAGTTTGTGTTTTAATAATAGGCTTAAAAGGGGGGCAAAATTTGATATTAAAGTTGCTAGTTCAAGGGCTAACCTAAGACTGAATTTCAGAAAAGAGCTCGAAACTACCAATTTTTGTACGGAACCCTCGGTGGGCGAGCCCGACTCAAGCTTACCGGTTTTTTCCAAATCCGTTAAATTAAAAATATGCAATGACTTATTCAACGAGTAAGTTTCCAGCATTAATAAATCAGGGATATACAAAACCCTTATTCGTTTGATCTCTTTTAATCTGCTTAGTGGTTGGAAAAAGCTTTGCGTACGTAAAAGCCGGTGGTAATCGTTGCCTTGACCTTTGGAATTTCATCGTTACAGCTATTTACTAGTATTACTATTTTGTTTCCATATATTTTATTTACATATTTACTGTATGCTAATTACGTTTTCTTCGAATATATTGTGAGTCCTAGGGCAGAGGTATAAGCACAAGTTGTAAACACAGGTTGTGCTCGATTCCCACTTGAGGAAATTAAAATATAGTGTATAGAGTGTCCCTCTACTAAAAATTAAAACTGATATAGAATATATAATAATAAAACCTTGTAAATCTAGATGGGTGAAAGCTGTAAGTGAAAAAATATATACGTTATTTATTTACATTTTAAACAAAATAAATATAAAACAAAAAATGTTTTTACCTTTTAATATTTCCGAAAGATTAAATTCTTTTTGAAACTTAAGATAAAAATAATAAAAATTAGAAAATAATATTATAATAATGATAAAAAACATCACAATATATTTCCTAGTATATCATTAGTAATGTGTCAATATTTCAATGCTCACAAGTAGAATTTTTTCGCACAGTCACTTGCCAATTGAGAAGGATGTGACGCTATCTTGCAATTTATTTATTGCTAACAGCGGCTGTTTTCCAGTTGTTACTTCATATGGATAGACAAAAAGGAAGAAAAATAACATGCTTCAAATTTCGTATAAGGGCGTGGCAAATATAAAATTACAATAACGTGTATGTATAATTTATATGGTTATTAAAACACTAATGTTAAATAAACTCTAATAAAACAAAAATAAAATCACGCAAATAAAGAAGTAGCTACTTGCTTATTTTGTGTTTAAAATCACGCTGTATCACGCTGTATCCCACACATAGAAGGGTAAACAGAGTGAACCTACTGTTAAGACACTCTGTTCTCCACTTTCCGTAGAACTCAACGCCGCGCTTTGCCTCGACACCAGAGCGAGAAAAAGAAAATGCTGATGACGCTTAATTTCTTCGAAACTAGCTTGGCCTTGCTTTCCAGATGATTACGATTCTGACAATTATTCGAAACATTAACACCCAATATCCTGATATTGGCCATGAAATGACTTAAAAGGGTGAATGAATTCGCACCTAAATGAAGTAATATTATTTAGCGACTGTGATTCAATTTAGTCAATGGACGAAAACCGTGACAATTTGCGTCAAGTAATATTTAATTAAGACAGAGTTCCACATTACTCTTGTAGACACTGTAAAATTGTATACACAAATATTTGGCGAAGGTTCAATAAGGAAATTAGAAGGTAAATATTTTACATAAATATTGGAAAATTTATAAAGTAAATATTATTTGTAAATTAAGAGAGTAAATAAATAAAAAAAACATAGATATCTTGGGTTCATTCATTTATCTTATATATTTTTATCTATCTAT
Organism: Heliconius cydno galanthus; assembly: GCA_036379175.1. Classification (NCBI taxonomy): domain Eukaryota; kingdom Metazoa; phylum Arthropoda; class Insecta; order Lepidoptera; family Nymphalidae; genus Heliconius; species Heliconius cydno. The sequence continues at coordinate 50,905 of JAKRZM010001262.1, forward strand.
TTTCATAGAAACTAGTCTAGGAATATGACGTAGTAATTAATAAAAATCTGCCCATTTCTCAAGTAGTTTTCTTTTTTCAATCCCTCTCCCTTATTTCCAGATTTGATTATTAACTATAACTTGGTAATTAAATAGTTAAAATATTTTTTGATATGGTTGACTAATAGAATACTAGTAGATATATTCATAAGACACAAAATATCCCTAAAAACAAGATTTTAAAGTTCGTCGTTTTCACAAACAAACTGAGCAGGAATAGGTTTAGAGATAAATTGTACACGGTGAAAGTTCTTCTATGCATATCTTTTGTTACTTTGTCAATTTACATTCATTCTTCATAGCATCATGTACAAAATAACTTAAAGCATATAAAACAAAAGTAGACAAACGCAGAAATAGCTTACAGTACTTAAATAGTTGTATATTGTGTCTACATAACGTATTCCATGGTATTTGCTAGAGTCTTCAGAACGAATACGACGCAGATAAGGACCGAGGAAACGTCCCTACTACATAGGTCTTATTTATTGTAATAAACTAGCGTAAGACGCCCTATATTAAGACTTGAGCAAGGTTTATATATAACATACTTGTATTATATATTATGAGTTGTATGTATATACGTGGATTTCACACATAGTAGAATCTCGTTCATTCCCGTTCAACTTTAAAAGAAATCACAACAATATTTTGAAGTCAAAATATTCAATTGTAACTGCAATAAAAAATTGTGTTAGCGTTCCTTACTTTCAAAATTGTTAAATTTGAAACTCACTTTATCACGACAATAAAGATTGTTACCTTCGAAATAATTGAATGGAAGCTTTAAAACTTCACGAACGAAATTGAACAGGAAATTTCAAATGGTTTTAGACTATATAACTTTCAAAGAGCTTTTGAGACTTAGATATAAAACTGTTGAAATATTTTCAAAAAGAAAAAATATATATTTTGAAATATGATTTAATATTAATGTGTTCAACTATTTTCATACACAACTAATATTTCCGCACATAGAGGAGAAAAATATAAAAAAATATTCTTATGGTTCTTTTTATTGTGTTATAAAAAAATATCTATTAATGCAACAGCTACTTTTCCTTTTGCAATGTGTTAATTTAAACTCAGATGTTAAAATAGGTACAAATTCTGTTCAGAATACTATATACACGCATTATTCCTTGCAGATACGCGGAGAGTTAATTATATTCATTTCCCAGATTTAGGAAGACAAGCTTAATTCCGCTTTTCAAAATGCAATGTCTCGAATTCAGACGGACAGCGGAAAACGGAGAGTCTCGGTTATCTCTGCCTACCCTGCTCTCTAAGGGATACTGAACGAAGCTGAAAAGTAAAAATTTATAATATTAAAATAACAAACAATAAACACAATCCCTCTGATTTAGTTTGAAAATATGGATTTATGATGTTTGTTTTTATATTTTCTCTATTAATCCGATAAATAGACATAATTTCATTTAGTTATTATTTCAAGTCCTATGTTTTCAATACATGATGATAGCATATTTTAACTGTATTAAAGTACAGACAACTTAACGCTAGGATGCTCAGCTCTCCTTTTTCCGTGCATTTAAAAAAATACTGGTAGATGACGCCCCAAATTTATATATAGGCGTTACCTACCCAAAAAAGAATTATTAACAATATAAATTTCAACAATTTACGTAGAAAAGAATTAATAAAAGCTTATGAAAGTGAATGATGATATGAGTAAATAATAACAGACGGATCGGTATAGTGAGAAAAGATGAATAGCTCTCTAAAGAAGTCCCTGAGCGTGTGTACTGAATGTTGACAACGATTGCTATTTCTCTGAATCCTAAACAAAGAAGTCGTCTCACATAGATTAAGCATAATTACGATATCTTGGAATATCGAATACTATTGTATATTATGTATACAATAGAATATAAAATTCTTAATATCGAAATCTTCTATGAAGAAGAGATTCTATTATATACTTTTAAAAGATAACACCAAAAAAAGCTTCAAAATATATATTTATATAAAGTTATATAAAAAATAATATTTAATAACTAACTATAAAATTGTTATTTATTTACACGCGGACGGAACTCACAAATAGAAAGAGGTACGTTATTAAAATACCTAAACAAACGTAGTACACTCGAACGGAATAGTTAAATAAGGCGAAATTAAAATTAGCAGTTAACCTAATTTCGTTCTTAAAAGAGCTCCCTATTTAGTTTAAATATATAATTTTAAAAATTAATAGTTCATTAGTAGCAGTAGCAGTATATTTTAGAGAGTTTTTGTATTTACTACTTTTATTTTACACTAGTGGCCCCCGCGTGGCCTCGTCCGCTTGTACAACACAATTAGGTACTTATTTTCTCATCTCAATAACATACATACTTATTACCATAATTAATACTTATTTTGTAGCAATGTTATCGCATGCAACTCTTAATATTGACACAACTTTTTTATTTGTGAACTGATTGAAATAAAACAAACAGTAAATGTTAAGTGAAGCTTGCCAAAATCTAGCAGAGAAAACCGCATTTAAATCGATAAAGCCGTTTTAGAGATTAGCGTGAACAAACTCACAGACAAACACAAAAAAATTAAAAGTCATTGGGTTCTAATACATTTAAAGAGATCCCCAATAAAAAAAAAATTATATATCTTCCATATAAAGATATCGATTCGTTAAGATTTTATCATAAGTATAGATTATACCATACAAAAATTATTCATTTAAATATAGATTTAAGTAAAATTTAACACCTTAAAAGAAAACACAGAGCATACCATTACATATATTAATATTAAATTAAGTTTCCCACGATTGTGTTACTCTACAACTTCTAAAAGCTTCGATATAAGCTTTTGGTTACTTACGGTACATTGGTTGAACTCAAAGATCACAAGACCCATATTTTATTTACGCGTTATACGAAGGGAATCCATTAGTATCACGCGAGTCACGCTTATTCGACAGAAGCACCACAAAGCCCTTATATTTACGATCATTCATCTCATGTCATTTGCGATGACAGATTGCTGTGAATTTATAATACAAGAAAAAAAATCCACCTACCTAAACACATAACTAAACTTCTTCAAAGTTGGTTAAAGTTTCTATGTAAACTTTACGCCATGTTTGAACCGTAGGTTAATCAATTAGTTGTTTTGACGTAAGGTATTATTATATAGATGGAGAGGCGACGTGACGCGTGACGCGGGCAGGTCGCGGCGAGGCGGTGACGACTGCGGGGTCGGCGAGCGCGCGAGACGAGGTACTTGTACGCATGCGTTTTAGATATGACGTTACCGCACATTTTTCTCCTTAACGCATTAAGTAAATTGCAAAACCACAAAGTTAAGGCTTACTAATAATATTTATATGAAATGTTAGATTTTTCATTAGAAAAATAAACGCAATGGCTGTCGTGGCGTAGGGGTGTGACTGTAACGCGACGGTTGTGGGTTCAATCTCCACTCGGGGGAATGAATTCTTGTTTATCATTATTTTCATTTCTTCACTCTGGCACCAAAGCAAAAGCCGGGCGTTGACTTCCTCCACTCAACACGCAATGCCTCGAAAAATTCGGCGGGAAGTGGGAATGGAGTGACTTAACTCTATTTTCCCTCTGCCTACTCTCTTTTTTTCATAAATCAATTATAATCCATCCAATCCAGTCCTTCAAGTTTAACATTTCTTTCGTATCCTTTCATTTAAATCAAGTTGTGATGTTAAAATTATTTATTTGGCTCTTCCGGTTATTATTCGCTAATTGACCTAAATTAGAGAAATTTCTTTCGTTTTAACGATAGCAAATTGTCGCATTTAAATTTCATTCTTAACTTGGCAAGAATACCGTAGTTTAAATTTTAAAGTAAAATTTTATTATCGTTCATTCCCTTTAAAAGTTTTACACAATTACTTAATTTAGAGTATTGTCTTTCATCTATTTATGTATTAGGATGCAAAATACTATATGATGTATATATTATAATGTAATTTTAATTAAAATAAATAAATAAAGGGAACTTAGCGTTAAGACACTCTGTTCCCCATTTACTTTCGAATTCTGGAGGTATGAGTTGAGTTGTGGAACTCAACGCCGTGCTTTGCCTGGACACAAGTGATTTATGTATTTAAACTTTGTCCAGAATAATTTCCTTAATTTTAATCTAAAACTGCCATTTATGGGAACCTGTATCAAAATTCGATACCGTGAATCTAGTTCAGTTCAGTTCTTAATTTATGGCCTTTCAGCGTGCCAGTTGAGCACTAATCACTTCGGCAATGTCACGTTGTATGGAGAACACACGAAGGAGATTGTACCGTGAATATAAATGTTTATTTATTTTACTAAACTGTCAAAGCCATTCACAGTACGGTAACAGCTTTATTTGAATGTTTTAAATGGGTAACACCTCTGTTTCCCCAAAAGAATACTTCAAAACCCTCTACCTACTTATAACATCAAAAGTAATCGCTAACACGAATTGTGAGGAAAAACGTTATAAAAGTCAAGCATTTTAATGCTCCTTAAGACGATGAATAGTAAAAATATTTCAGCGAAAACGCGTCACGTAGAACCTCCCAGGAGGTTCGAGAATGCCAACGCGTGTTCCACCCCGATATGAAATGCTTAGGCCCGGGAGGATAGAATTGATGGAAGTGACTTTGTATGTCCAAATATTTGATATTAATACATTTTATTTTCTATATTTATTATTATACATAGTATGTATATAATGTTACTTACGATGTACAGCCGACCAGGCTCTCAACTACTGACTTACATAGGTCCCTTAGTGAAAAATTACTTTAATATCTACTAAAAACTTATTTAAATAAAATAGACTGGCTTACTTTTAATGATTGGCGAGTTGGATACATTGAAATTGAAGTGAAAAAAATATATTTTAAAGTAAATTGGAATTCTTTTCTGCTATCTGATCCATATAGCAAGTATTTGCTCATAAAATGTTTTTAAGCAAATTATTTTGTACTTTATACCATTATTATTCAATAACTTAACGATATAAATAATATATTAATGTACGTTATATGTATGTACAAAAGACTTCTAATAATTCTAATTCTTCTAACTTCTAAATTATAAAAAAATAATTCTAATTCTCATCTAGCCAAACAGTATTTTTAGATCCACAATTTGCAGGAAGATAGGTGTGTCGTGGGCTGTCACGGAATACATTTGGAGCGTGCGATTTTAGGGAACTCGTCGCACCTCTCCCGATATTCAAAGCCATTGAGGGAATTGGTGAATTTGATTACACTTGATATTGAGACGTCAAGCACCAGGTGAGGTAAGCCTCAATCTATAGTATTAAATTCATCTATTTATATACAATACAAATATATTTCGTTTCTGAGTTGTGGACACCACGTTAACAAAATAGTTGATTAAGGATTTATAGGAATAAGCAATTCGGATGGTTTATTAAGAGTTAAAACTTATATATTTTTTATCTTTAAATTATTGCATTGCATTATAAAAACAAGTTAAATACAATATTATCTGAACAAATATGAATATTTATATTTGCATTTCCTAGTTTCTGCTTTAAATTTCCCTTAAGCTTTGCCTTGCAGCCAACTTCTGTAAGTGATTTAAGATAACATTTTATATTAAGTAGATTGTATATTCTAAGATATTTTGTGTTATTTTTTATTTTATTGTGGTAAATAAAAGTATGATGATTCCTAATTTAAACGAATAATTCATTTTAAATAACAGCATTGGAACACATAATAACTTAGAATCTCGTTTCCTCGTTTTACTCTATAAGATAAAGGAAATTCATTCAATTCCTCGAGTGGGAATCGAACTCACAACCAATCCATTTACTTTTTTTTTAAATTACTTTAAAATCTTTATACATTTCTAAAAGAAAGTGAGTATACAAATATATATAATGTACGTTATTCTTGAATGAGAAAAACATAAAACGTATATTCTATCATATTTATTTAAATTTCTTATCCATTATCAATAGATAATATTAGAAATTCCATATTCGTACTTGAACATTTTCGATTACAATGAGAGAGTGTCATCATATCATACAGCTTTTTTTTATTCTATATTCAGAAACTTAGCTTTAAAAGTTATATATGCCTTAATTTATCATGTGACCAAGGTAGAAGGATGGCGTATTAATCTTTGAACCCTTCCATTTATAAAGAGAAGCATCCTAGATGTGGGATGTGTAAGGCATTCCACTTTATTACAAAACGTGGTTGGGACGTTCGTGGCAAATATCAAACGACTTTGGTTGGTTGATGAGGTGACCTCAAGCATCTTTACTTAAACTATAAATAATAAAGGAATTTACTTATTTATTACTTTACTCATTTGGTCTATTTTTAGAATAATGCACTTAAAATATTAAAAAAAAATACCTTACTAATTTATTATTAGATCACATTAAATATTTTTTATACTTTTTCTGAAAAGTTTAAAATAATAGTAATAATTTCTAATAATTTTAAATGTTGTATTAAATATCTACTTAGGTTGGCATTTATTTTAAAGTTAAATAAATAATAATAAAAATTTTTTATATACGATTAGAAAAACTGACTGTTAAGTTTACTCCTTTTATAAGGTTTTGAAAAAAGATCATGATAAAAAACTTCCAAGTTAATAAATTCACAAAATTTTTAATTACTTTAAAAAAGCAGGACTTACAAGATTATTTGTAAATGTCAAACATTTTCACGATAAGCCCATTCCCTTCTGTTGCCTTCTTTGCTTTTATTACAGAAAAGTATTTTCTAAATGCAGTGGCTGACTTCTTGAAGAGATAAGCAAGCGTCAAATGACAGCCCGCTATTGTCCGACTGACCTTAATCCGCTATTTTTGTTGCTCATTTGCATTGTAAATTGAAATATAAGGGTTTTAACAGAGACGTTGCAACGTCTAGGCGTAGCGGCATGACGGTTGAGGATTCGATTCCCATCCGAAGAATGAATTATTTTCAATCCTCGCTCTAGTAATATCGAGGCGAGCACCTTAATATGAGTTAATTTAATATTTTTTTAATCTAGGTTTTTAAACGCTTTATTATTATTATGTAGAATCACACACATCGTTTTCATTGTTAACAATAAAGATAGACTCGTACAACAAAAATATCAATGTCTAGACAGTTTAACAATAAGAAAAGTCAAGTTCCATAATACTCAACAAAGAATATTGTGTAAACTGATATCTGCTTATTTATATCAAAACATTTTTTGCTCGATATAAAGCAATTATATTATAACTTTCCTAATAATAAAGAAGCCTTACGTATATAAATCGTTATTTTTAGAGTTTCGTACCTCAACATGAAGAAACGCAATCCTTAATGGATCACCTTGTTCATTTGTTCGGTGAGAATAATTGAAAAGATAATATCTCTGATGGAAAAATATCGAACCTATATATATCGTATGTACATATAACAAATAACTATATACCACTATTCTAAAAATATTTAACATTCATTTTGTCAGAAAATATTCCCGCGATTTAGTATCTGAGGACTTGAGACTGCAGAGATTGTTGTCCTCTAAATCAACAGTATTGGATACGCTAACCATCTCATATATCACGAGTGACCAATCTTTCGTTATTGTACCATATTGTAAAGCAATTTCTCAGGGAATGCCGACACTTTGTTTAGTAAACTCTGTAGGATGAAACTATTTTATAAATAGCAACAAAATTTATAGTAACAAAATTGGTGTGGAAGTCAAATCTTTTTAGAATGATGAAGATTTCAGAAAATGAAGTTGATAAAGGAACTAAAGATGAAGTTTCACGCAATATTCCACACGCACCAGGGTAAGCAGAGGGAACTTAGTATTGAAACACTTCGTTAAGTGATCCTATAAGGGACTCTAAAAATACAATTCCTTTTAGGTCCGTACCTATGAAGTTACAACTCCGAATAACAATTAATATTATTAAGTAGCAGCATGATCCTTCAGTTAAAATCTGGAATTACAACAGTGGTAAATGGTTCAAATTTTTAACCTCCATTATCCCTCGCCTAATTAGATCCTGACTGACCCGTGTTGAGGTTAATGCGACGGATTACACTTGATGAATGAGTTTCGTTTATTTCGGTACAGCAATAATAATCCTACGCTAATGATGCGTCACCCCCGTCTAAGTGGTACCATGATAGATTACGTAATATAATGAATTGTTAGTGTTTCCAATTAATTGATTAATTAATTGATTTTATTAATCAATTAATTATGCTTGAGATATTCATATATGATGTTTGAGGTGTAAGAGTTCTGGCTTGAAATTCTCTTTCATTTTGTAATAGTGTCGTATTACGCAAATATTAAATGTGCGAGGTCTAGGGAATTTTTAGTTTCACGCTTTATCCCGCATATAGAAGGGTGGGCGGAGGGAACCTAGTATTAAAACACTCCGTTTCCCACTTTCCGTTGAATGTTCGAGGCAACGAGGTGTTACAGTCACAGATTGTGCCCCTGCGCCACGATGGTTAAAATATACATTCATTTATTTTTATTATTGGAATAATAAAAATACAGCTGAATCTATTACAAAATTTACCTCCCGTATGCTTTTCATGTAGCTGTACAATATAAATGTCTAAATTGTATTTTTTTAATAAAAATAAACATTTTCGTGCAATACTTTTTTTTTGTACTTCAATTTAAAAGTAAATTTGATCAACGCTCAAACTGATATATTTCGATGGAATTTTTCTTGCGGCTTAAAGATTACAAGTTGGGAAGGTATGAAGTGGAATATGTAATATTCATAGATCTGAACCGCTTTATTTTGCAGGCTTATAGCGGTCTTAGTTTATGATCCATCCGAATGGTACATAGCAAACTAGCATTGCATTTAAAATTTATTAGATAAACATTTTTTTAATACCTACATATTCTGAGTACAAGATCACGGCATGTACAACTTGTCCAAATTAAAATTAAAGTATAAGATCATTGCTGAACCAATACAATTCGTTTGAAAAAAAAATTAAATAAATATAGATTTTACTATAAATGTTTATTTTTTTTTTTAATGTGGTTCTGAACGTGAGAACGCGAACCACGATCGCATCAACTCTAATTCATTGATATTACATATTATTTTTGTCGTCACATATCTAAGAGGAGAAAGAAAATTCAAATTCAAATTCAAAACATTCTTTATTCAAATAGACTGTTATAAACACTTTTGAATCATCGAATGAACATATAAACAAAAGCTACCACCGGTTCGGAAGGCAGTTCTGCTGAGAAGAGCCGGCAAGAAACTCAACAGTTGCTCTTTTCAAAGTCAATGGTACAATTTATTACATTTGCTAGCAGCTATCCTGCATTACATTCAATAGATATTAATTCCATACATGTTTATCCTCTAAATATTCTTGAACAGTGTATTAAGCTTACTTGTTAGAATTTTTGAAACCTAGAAACAGAGACCGTAGTGACATCTAGCGACAGAGATTCAATGAATTGGATAGAATGATTATTTATTACTCTAAATTATTTAACAATAAATAATGATATATGAGCGTTACTTCTAATGTATTCCAACGCTTCCATAAACACTCATAGCAAAGTTAATAAATTTCACAATGCATTAGATTCATATTGTTTGCGAGCTAACATACTCAACGTCCTCGGACATACATTGTTGTTCCAACTGTCTATTTGTAACGGTCTATTTAGCTTCTAGTATTTATACCACTAAGCTAATATAACTTTGCTAATACGGTTTTATATTTATCAAAACTTACTTGAGTCGTTAGAGAAATATCTATTTTCGGATAAATTGTCATATCTTTTTATAACTTCATTATTCTTCTTGTTGTTTTATCGAAGATTTCTATTTTCCAAATTTACTTTTTATGTTTATGGATATTTATTTATTTATAGGTATAACACAAAGCTTTAAGCTTTCGCTATTGATCATGTACCTAAACATTAAAATGAACACTGATTTCTGAATGGAAAAATGTTTTTTAATTTTATATTTTCAAATTTGGGTATTTTCATTTCCATTGTTTGGCTGACCGTTTTCAAACATTGACTAAACAATGACAATACTTGCATTTGTTATACTTGCGGCGCTATCTTTATGGTATGATTGTCAGAATTGTGAACTAAACTTTAAGAATTATAACAAAAGTTATATTGTCATAATATTGTTTTTTTTTGTTATATAGCGAAATATAAAAGTTTTATTCTCATTTGTTCATCATATTTTCAATAAACATTAATAGTAAACAATACTATAGACATTTTTTTATATGTTTTTTTTTCTATGGGAGAGCTTACTAGTAGGAAGAATATACTAATTACAATACTAATTACTTTTGTGTGGGTGTCTCTAAAAGTGAGCCAGAATAAAAACTTTTAAAAATAAAATGTTTAATATACATCATTATATATATTCAAGATGTTTTTAGTGCTTGCTTACATTTATTACAGGGGTGGAGCCAACTTCGTTTTTTACATTAAATAAATCGAACACAATAATAAAATATAAAAAAAATAAATGAGTTGCGCTGCTTTCAGTACAAAAAGCAGTTTAAACCAGTTTGCGCCATGTTTGAGGACCGATTTACACTTTATTGGAACACTGTATGTAAACACTCACACAAATACAAAGCTCGACTTAGAACTCGGGGACTTTTTTTATAAGTTATTAATAATATGCATATAAAAAGTATTTGTTATAGTAGATTTTATCCTTTTTAAATTTCTTTATCCTGTAAATTAAATGAAATAATAAACAGAGTAAATTTTGTACTGTTAGCCGATATTATACGAAAATGCCACTTTGTCAGATATAATGAGGATGCTCAAACGACTTTATANGTGACCGTAGTGACATCTAGCGACAGAGATTCAATCCATTTGATAGAACTATTATTTATTACTCTAAATTATTTAATAATAAATAATAATATATGGGCGTTTCTTCTAATGTATTCCAACGCTTCCATAAACACTCATAGCAAAGTTAATAAATTTCACAATGCATTAGATTCATATTGTTTGCGAGCTAACATACTCAACGTACTCGGGCATACATTGTTGTTCCAACTGTCTATTTGTAACGGTCTATTTAGCTTGTAGTATTTATAGCACTAAGCTAATATAACTTTTATAATACTGATTTATATTTATCAAAACTTACTTGAGTCGTTCGAGAAATAGCTATTTTAGGATAAATTGTGATATCTTTTTAATAATTCTTTGTTCTTCCTGTTGTTTTATCCAACATTTTTATTTTTCTTATTTACTTTTGTGTGTGTTTTTAGATATTTATTTAGAGGTATAACACAAAGCTTTAAGCTTTCGCTATTGATCAAGTAAATATTAAAATGAACACTGATTTCTGTCTGACTGGAAAAAGATTTAAAATTTTATATTTTCAAATTTGAGTATTTTCATTTCCATTGTTTGGCTGACCGTTTGACCATTAACTATATAATAACAATACTTGCATTTGTTATACTTGTGGCGCTATCTTTATGGTATGATTGTCAGACATGTGAACTAAATTTTAAAAATTACAACAAAAGTTTTATTGTCACAATATTGTTTTTTTTTGTTATATAACTATTTAGAAGTTTTATTTTTATTTGTTCATGATGTTTTCAATAACTATTTTGTATTGCTTAAACTATAGACAACTTTTTATATATATTTTTTTCATCTATGGGAGTTCGCAACGCTTAAGCTGAGGTAAGCTGAGCTTTACATTTGTGTGGGTGTCTCTAAAAGTAGAGGCAGAATAAAAACTTTTAAACATAAAATGTTTAATATACATAATTATATATATCCAAGAATTCGTTTAGTGCTTGCTTACATTTATTACAGGAGTGGAGCCAACTTCGTTTTTTACATTAAATAAATCGAACACTAATGAAATATAAAAAAAATAAATGAGTTGCGCTGCTTTCAGTACAAAAAGCAGTTTAAACCAGTTTGCGCCATGTTTGAGGACCGATTTACACTTTATTGGAACACTGTATGTAAACACTCACTTAGAACTCGGGGACTTTTTTTATAAGTTAAAAATAATATGCATATAAAAAGTATTTGTTATAGTAGATTTTATCCTTTTTAAATTTCTTTATCGTGTAAATTAAATTAAATAATAAACAGCGTAAATTTCTTACTGTTAGCCGATATTATACGAAAATGCCACTTTGTCAGATATAATGAGGATGCTCAAACGACTTTATACTCTGTAACAAATACTCTATCAACTATACGCGATGGATTTTGTTTCAAAGCAATTTAGAACAAGTCTTGTTAATTTAATGCTTAGATTAATAGGTGGAGTTCATAAATTTAAATTATCATATCTAAAATATATAACAAGTAAAAAAGCAGCACATTTTTTTCGCACTTTTTCATAAAGACTAAGTTAATTAAGTGAGAGCAGTGACCGACCGCAGGAGCTCAAGAGTCTCAATGTAAACACAAGACAAGTTGTGAGTTCGATTCCCACACGAGGATATTAAATATTTATATTTGTATTTCCTCGTTCTTTTATCGACGCAAAGCGTGACATTGGCAAGATTTTGAGGGAAAGCGAGAAATGGAAATGTCTAAATTCGAACAGAGTGTCTTAACACTAGGTTGCCAGCTGGAGGTTATTTCTACCCACTCTGCTATATGGGATAGAGCCTAATGCTAAAAAACGCCTTTTTCCACGTTTTTTAGTCACTCTGTTTATTTATGAAGTTTAACTTCACATTTTGAGAAATTAAACTATTTTAAGTATATACAATTTCCCGATTGCTATCGACCAAACGAAGAGCAAATAACATAACAGTAAGAATAGTATAAAAATAAATTTCTTTAATTATTAAATTAAATATAGCGTCGCCAAATCTTGTTACGTCGCAATCAAAAGAAACTCTACCTCAAAGAAAGAAAATAGGATTAGGTAAATATTTTTTGTCTCGGACAAATATTTACCTTAACCGCGCGGTTTCTAATAAAAACATGAGGCTGTCACATGATATATTCACGAGGATACCGCAGCTGTCGTTTCCATATATTTTACTGGAAGCTCGAATGACGTCACGACGCTATAAAGACAAAGTTGCGGGCGGGCGAGTTGTATTTTGACAGATTTCTATTTAGAATAGTAAATACAAAAGTGACCTAATAAAAATTAGGTCTCGCTTTTATTAAGAAGTAAATAATTGATTATTCTATCTACTAGTCAACTAGATTTTAAAAATAAAATTTGCATTATGAATTAAGTTGCCTATATCTTAAATATCAATCATCTCTCCTCTATATAATTAAAATATTTTAACATAGATTACAATTTATTTGTCATCATCATCATCATCTGATGGCTGTTGATGATGATGATGATTAAAATTTATATATCATATTTTATACAAAATATCTAATTTAAATATTTATTTAAATTGTTAAAATAACTGTAGTTACTTGTTAGAGTAGCTGACATTAACCAACATAAGAGGACCGCAGGCATCAAATAAGCTTATACATAAAAGCTAAGTGGTAAGCAACGGCAGTAATGGTGCAAGTTTGGGTTCTAACGTCCGAAACGATTACGCTTGCGACCACGGAATATCTCGTCCCTGTGATACTGTGGAATTAGATATAATTATGCTGAACGCGCTGGTGCAGTTTTGATATGACGTTTTTCCTCGTCAAATAAAATTTAAATTTAATATAAATTTGATGTTAAAGTTTTTTTAACTTCAGGCAGAGAGAACCGGGGAACCTAGTGTTAAGACAGTGCGTTACATTCTTTAATTCAATTCAATTCTTGAGGATACTAAACGATGCGGTTTGCCTCTGTACCAGAGCGAGTAAACGAAATATTAAACATAACGAACGTCTGGCCTCAATATTAAACTTATATAATTTTATGAATTATGTTAATACAAATTAAGCTATGAAATAGGTTTAAATAACTTTAAGTAGCGAAAGTCTGTCTGTACATAAGCTGAAACGCAAAAACTGAAATAATGAACGAAAAAAATATCATTGCAGTAAAATCCAATTAAAATGTTGAAGGGGCGATGTCAATGAAGTACTTAAAGAATTGGAGTCAAATATTAATGCAACTAAATTATAGTTATCCAATTAAATTATAAATTATTCAATATTTTTCGTTATTTTTATCGTTTGTTGAGAATGAGAGATTTGGGTTGGTAAAACAAAAAGTGTCGTTGAATTCCACCAGTCAACATGCAATCTTTTTAAAAAGGATGCGAAAAAGATAAGCGGACTCTGTTAATGTATCTGCGTTCAAAGCAATACTCGTATATGACGAAAAATAAACAAAGAATATTCAAACTGTGACCAAATTTAAAATTAAGTTTTTAAATCAAGACTGTCGCCAATTTTAACATCAAATATTTCGCTAAGTGTGGTAGTTTCCTAACTTAAAATGTGTTAAAAATATTTAGCTTATCATTTTTAACATTCAACACATTTATTTTTAAATATAAATAATATAAAACACTCGTATTATATATATCTCTGTTGATATTGTAAAATATATAATTACATAAATAAAATACGAATGTTACATAATTATTTTAGGATATTAAAATATCCCAAAATAATTATGTATCTAATGAAACATTAACTAATTTTGCATACTAACTTAATAACAAACAAACAATACATAACCATTCGCTACGGCTATTTGGATATGTCAAGAGCAATGTATCATCGGCCTATAAATGTTATTTATTGTATTGCAAACCAATGCTATTATTGCATAGTTTCAATGAAAATTCATACGTTAAAGTTTCGGTTGGTTAACACATTAGAATTTATTGCTTTTATTGGTTAACTGTAACATTGATAATATGTTAAATAATATAATTAACCTAACTAGAGTAAGTTGAGGCCGTAGTGGCGCAGCGGCACGAGGGTGTGACTATTACACGACGGTTGTGGGTTCGATCCCCACTCGAGGAAGTGAAGCAGTACTATAGTACCTACTTGAAGGTTCGAGGTTTGACGAAGAAGATGATGATTATAACAATTAAACTATATTATATTAAAATGAGGAAGACTATGATGCTAGCGATAATAAAGTTATCTCTGAAACTACGAGACGTAAAGAAAAAATGGAAGCACACCACTGGCGTAAAGCAGAGCCTACTTACGAGCCTTTAGCTTTAACTAAAGAAAAAAAATATCTATTTTGAATTGCTCCGAAATGTATGAACATCTTATATTTGTGCTACAGGTAATAGTTGTAAAAATAGAAGACCTAAAAAGTTACCTCAAGTTTAGTACGATAGAAAGAAAACTGTACTGAATTCGACTTCAAGACTTTCCAAGAAACTGTAATGTACCTATCGTATGTCATTAAGAATTTTGTGTAAATATTAATAAAAGTTTTTTTTGCACACAGCGTAAACCCAGTGTCCCCATTCGAGGATGCCTTTTTATCTATAAATACTCGTTTATATTTTTTCGTTTCTATATGTTGTTAATGAGTGTTTATTTCTATTTAATAATAAATAATTTAATTTTCACTGCTAAATTTTATTTGAAAGCAAAGGGGTTAAAGTATGCAGAAGCTGTTTCACTACAAGTTTGACGATTTCCGCCTCATCAAATATGCTCGTGTTTCTGTAACGCACTAATGGACGAAGTTTGTGTAACATCCGAAACAATTGTTTAAAACCACAGAATTTCTCGCTTCATTTATTTTGTTTATGGATAAATTATTTTATTAGTTTCCTAATAAATTGTCGTAAGAAATGTTATTTGAGTTATCATAAGCATATCGAGGCAGTCGTGGCGCACCGGCACAAGGGTGTGACTGTAACGCGACAGTTGTGGGTTCGATCCCCACTCGAGGAAGTGAAATATTTATTTACGTTTATATTTCTATTTCTTCGCTCTGGTGTCGATGCAAAGCACGGCGTTGAGTTCTGCCACTCAACAAATAATGCCTTCAGAATTCGGCACTAACACTACGTTCCCTCTGCCTACCCTGCTGTGTGCAGGATACAGCGTGAAGCTGATTTTATAACATAATTATATTACGTGGAATGTTTATAATAAAACAGGAAACTACTAATTGAAGCTATGTGTTGTAGGCAATAGAGAAGATCATAGGAAATAAATATAAAAATATTATACTTTTCTATTTTTATTCAATTATTTAATATTTTTGTATGATCTGCAACTAATTGGTTTGATTATATTTGCTTAAGTACGTACTTTGGTGGCCTACCAGTACTTGTTTGCTTCAAGTTGCAAGGACTGACATAAATTAGTGTATTATATGAAAAATTATATTAAGCTTGATATTATTAATTTAGTATATTTGTAGGAAAATGTTTATTACACGTTAAAAATAACATATTTATACTTGAACAATAAAATATATAACAAGATTTGTCATATACTCAACCACATAAAGTTAAGTATTATTTCATTGAAGTTAGCGCTATTTTATTCGAAAAGTATTTGACAAAAACTTTGAGAGAGCAAAACTTTATTTACACGGAAACCGTAGTTACCGTTGAGTTAGCATTAGTACTTTAACAAGTCAACGCTACGCTGTGGGAACGAGGTTTCAAAATATAATATTTAAATTTACAGAGAGGGTAATGAGATTTTATCATGTATTTCATATATATGTTAAAAAATACTACTAAACTAGAAACAACTAAACGCTACAATATAACAGAATTTATGTGTTGATAAAATTTATTTGTGCAGCTGATGACCATAAATTGGAACCTACCATAACTCTCTATCCAAAACTATTACACAAATCCGGACACGTTACCTTTTGAACCGTTCATTCAAAATCAAAGAGTTCCGAATTTTGCTTGCTAACTAACTAACATAAGGCCAAGCTTGTATCATTTTATAAAAAAAGAAATATACGTTTTCTTTATATATTCAAGACTGGGTATGGCTACGGTTGTAACAGCTCGAATATTATGGGAGCTATGCAATATAACTAAGAGGTGCAAAGGAATAGTCATTTTTCTCATGAGGAAAGAAAGAAACGCAAATTTATATTGACAGTTCTCGTATATTAATATCTAAGGCTCTCCTTATCATTTTTATATAGCACCTTGTAATAATAATTTATTGGTAGCCCTGACATAGCAACATCTATAATAGAAACATCTACTGTTATTTGCATAACATTGACTTAATTGTGATTTACAATGATGAAATTATCCAGTGTCTCACCTAATATGTAGATTACAGCTGTCAATCATTGCATTTGATATGTAATTAATAGCATTAATCACTTGTTTGATTGGCCATTAGTTGTGGACATACCTTTCGAATATCATGAATTCTAATTAGAAATTGCAGAATTCCGCTATACCATCAACTTATTTAATTCTAAATTAAATTGTGTGTCTTGTAGCATGTGAATAGAGGAAAATAAGAAAAAAAGAAGAATGAGTAAAAAAAGAAAGGCTTTGTACTTGATATAGAAATTTTAAAAATCTATTATTTTTGTGTCTTCTATATTTTGTCTTATCTTATCTATGCTTATAGTCAATTAAAATTTTTATACCTCTTCATTCTTACTTTTTCGTTCATCGATTTAGAAGACGTTTTCACGTCAAAAAATATTACATGTTCATTTCGTATAAATTAAAAAAAAACAAATTCACGCTATATCCCACACACAGAAGGAGACGCAGAGGAAACCTAGAGGTAAGACACTCCTTTCTCCACTTTCTGTCGAATTTAATACATGCATAGATATAATAAATGCTATACAATATAATGTACATTGAATAGAGTATTTTAATTTACTATGTTAAAAGCGAAATACTTTTTCGTTATTTTATTGCGTTCGTTTAAGAAAATGAAAGAAAATGCTCAGTATTATTAAAAGTCTTTGGCTCAAGATTCTAAAGTATTTTCTCTAGAAACAGGTTTCTATTTAACCTTTCATTATTAAAGTCAGATGGCGTTATGAACTCGCTTTTTAATTTTATTGACTCACATACTAGTAATACAAAAGTTTCAGGTCAAAGCACATTGTTCAAATGAACTTTATTATCCAATTCTGCATTCTAAGAAAATTAATAAATCAAATAAGAATAATATATGGTTCTTTATAATTACGCCAACATAGATAGAAGAAGCCAAAAATGTTGATCAATACAAATAATAATTGGTTGTCAGTGTTCTTGTTATATTTGTCTACAGTATTGAATACACCTATCTAGATGTTTATAAAACAAGAGCAGAACCTGTCGACAGTAATTTAATTAGATAAATAAGATTTTAAAAAACATTTCATTTTTTACTTCGCAATGTTGTAGACATGTGTTAGCATTTTACATGGTGGCACTAACGTTCAACAAACAAGAAATATAATTAAAATAGAAAGAAATCCTCCACAGAGGATCGAACCTGTAACTGCTTTGTGCAAAGTAAAATATTTGCCAGCTGTACATAGTAGTAGATCTTACAAAAATAATATTATATAAATGCCAGGAACGTATATTCGCAAATTGCAAAATATCCGAGCTTCTACAAACGAGTCTGTGAACGCTTCGTTGCCTGTGGATCCTGGTTGATATGCGGCTTCTCTTCGAAAAATATCGCACTAAACTAGAATATTGTCTTTTCTAAGTTATCCCATACTTACACTTTAAAAATGTTAACAAAATAGAATATTATGAAATTTCCAAATGCATATCTTAAATAAATTTTCAATTTTTTTTTATTATTAATAATAATTAATTTAATAGTACAATACAAATGACAATAATTGATTTCTCTTTAATTGCTTATGAAAATTGAATCTACAATCATTGTTTATGCAATGCCATACACGGGTAAAAATTATAGAAGTATATAATTTAGAATTATTGAATCTCTAGTCTGAGTTGTACGAGAGCTATTATCGTAAATTTCGATTTCGATTGTACATAGTAATGTCATTTCACACACTGAGGTTTCATTAATTAATGTTGCATGTTCTGCTATTTGTTAGTAATGATATTTTCTGATGGACTTGCGGTGATGTGAAATAAAATATTCCATGATTTATATCACTTATCATTANCAAAATAGAATATTATGAAATTTCCAAATGCATATTATTTGTATTTCTTTAAAAAAAATCCAAAGATTTTTTATTATTAATAATAATTCACTCAATAGTACAATACAAATGTTAATAATTGATTTCTCTTCAGTTGCTTATGAAAATTGAACCTACAATCATTGTTTGATATTGGAATCTCTAGTCTGAGTTGTACGAGAGCTATTATCGTAAATTTCGATTTCGATTGTACATAGTAATGTCATTTCACACACTGAGGTTTCATTAATTAATGTTGCATGTTCTGCTATTTGTTAGTAATGATATTTTCTGATGGACTTGCGGTGATGTGAAATAAAATATTCCATGATTTATATCACTTATCATTAAATAAAATTAATTATGAAAACATGTTCACTATATAATATATTGTATTTGAGGTTTATTACAATTTAGTATTGATATAGGTAATATTTTATTATCTTTGTATTTTTTTGTTATTGTATACCTTGCAGTATATTATATAAAGATGATATGGTGAAAATGAGAAACCAATTTTCTTTAAAACATTAGATTTTAGACAAGGATCAATTTTCTAATTTTTATTGTCATCGTCATTGACGAGTTCGACTTATATAACCAATCGATTTACAATACGTTTGTTAATAATGTTAATATTAAATAATATCAATTATAATAATATATTCATCTAATCAAACAAACCAAATTGTCAAATTACTCACCAAAACTTTATCCATTTAGTAGGTTCGTGTGCATTTTTGACGTTAAATGGGGCCAGTTTAGCAACAGTGAGTGGAAAGTTTTAAAACATTTACAAAATCTTCCGGAAAATAAGCGAATATTTTTACACAAAAGAGCACCATCTGACATTAACAAAGGGTAACTTACTTTTGTAAAAAATACGCATTTCTTGGTTTTTAGACACATTATCAAGTCGTTAGAACTTTTAAATGATTCAAAGACATTGATTTGAATTTTTTTTAAGAAATATTATGTAATAGCAATCTTTGTGTTAAAATATTTTTAATTCAATGTTAAGTTTATCTTTATAAATGAATCAAGACTATTTTTGTTGCCTGGTCATTACAAGTAAATATTGAAAGATGTTTTTTTTTCTAAATAAAAATACAGTTAAATTTATATAGAAAACCTTATGAGTCATCCCTTTGTGATGTTTAATATGACTTTATGTAATAAAGTACAAAAAGTAAAGTAAAGTACATAAGACTCTAATAAAATATTTTAATAACTATTTTTAAAACCTTACTTTTCATTATTAAAATTAAATAAAAAAACTTACATATTATAATTTCATTTATATACCTCTTATTACAATTGTTTGTACCATTATAAATCATTTTTTATTCCTCAGGGCCCTAAGTAGCGGTCACGTAGTAGCCTCAGATCTCATTTGTCATGCTTACCTTCCGCCCAGTGGTATAAAATCATCTCTTGACTGTCACAACTCATTATATTTCGTCTTAGATTTTTCTCGGGGAAATAATTCTTTTAAGTTACTTAAACACACCTTACAATACAAAATAGTTTATTTTACATGATGATAAATCAAAAATTACTTTTAACATATAATATTAGAATGTGGTAATAATATTATAAAAGTCATTTAACATTTAACATTTAACACAGGGCTCTACGAGTATGTAGAGATGAAAAACTGTTTAAGGGGAATTTTTATATATATTTTGTAATACATCACTTATGGCAGAGCCTCATCACTCCCGATATACTTGATTTCATAAAAAATAGTTACACAAATTTTGTTTCCATCCATCCATCAGCACTTTAAAGTCCACTGCTGGACATAGGCCAATTCTTGTTTATATATTAGAGTTTAGGTCTCATTCAATCGTTCCTTCGAATTCGAATTGCAAATATATAAAAAATACACGCGATTAATCTGGTTAAATAATTCTATTTCGAATTTGTGATAATGGTGAAAACCAAAGATCTTGCTATAAAAATAAGCTAATGTGTTTTTAGAATTAGAACAACACGTCTTGTTGTTATTTATATGGTGAGTATGGAAAGCAATATAGAAAATGTAAAAATCCTATTTCCTCGTGAAGTTTCAGATAAAATATAGCCGTCAAAGAAATTATATTTTACCCATATAATACAAGAAAATAAAAAATATGTTTTGGATAAATGTTTTAAGAACAGTTAAGAAATAATATTATTTTCAAAGCTTTGCACCTAACAAGATGGTCGTCGTTGATAGTCCGAGCGCGTGTCTTACATACAGGTACTTCATTTGTCTCGTACATTATAATTAACAGTTTATTATTTTTTTTTAATTAAATACTTAGTCGAATTGACGTCTCCCTCGTAATATACCTATTTCATAACCTTAATTGTTACAATGATTTTGATATTGTTTCAATTATTAATTTAAAATTTACAATTTACTTTTCATAAAACTCATGTAATAAAATTAAAGATTTTTTATTGAATAAACATGATAATACCTGAAAATATTATAATAACAGAATGCTTAACTACAAGATTGAAAACTGATACAAAATATTTTGTCGATGCCAACAACATTTTAAAATAGATTCCATCAGTTTTTCACTTTAGTTAGTTAAGTATACACGGGAGTGACATGGCTAGCATAAATTTATTTTTACTATTAGCAATTCAGAGGGATTCGTCTGCACGTTGCATCTTAATATATGAGATAAGCACATAATCTTATTCGTTTACCATGTAAATAAATGTATGATGCATACAAGTTGCTTAAAATTTCCCTCATAATAATTAAAAATTACCAAGATATATACAAAATTCAGCAAAATAGTAATTTCTTGCATAAAGAATACCGCATCAGGATGTTTAATATTATTCATTATTTTTTAATTTGATAACTCGCTCTGGAAGTGGATATAATTTTTTTGGTCGATTATTAAACACCATTCCTACAAGAAATAAAATACAATCGTAGATAACATTACCACTTTGCGAGTTCCAAATTTAATATTAAAATTTTCACTACTTTTCTGATATTCTCATATTGCATTGGAAGATGGCGTACCTTTTTGCGGAGAGCGCATCGGCAGCTGCTCTACTAATACGCTTTTTATGCTTTAATTTTAAACATTTTATATTTGTAATAATGCAGTATATAAACGCACTGTATTATACATATCGAGTTTTTGATTAACGAGAGAGAAGAGAGAAAGATGATAATCTTTGACATGATTTTGAAACCGAACTGATGATATCTTTTTGCAGAAGAAACGACGTAGATACTTGATTGAAGATGTTTATGAGGCGAGCTTTAAAAAGACATTTGTACGAAAAATTACCCTCATACGTGCACTATGGAGCATTTTCAAATGCTTTAATGGAAGTTATGAGAGTGCTTAAAATATTGATACCCAGGGAGGAAGGAAAGTCTGCAGAAAGGTCGTGTTCAGCATAAATTTATTTCCCGCATTAGCGATACTAAAGGACATATGTGAAACCAAGTGCACTTTGCATTTCAATGATCCAAATTACGTAGCATCAGTCCTTGTCCTTCCAGTCAAGGAACAATCCTTATATATATATTAGTTAATACTAGGAATGTTTTTCATTTAGATTGAATATAAAATGTAAAAGATTATTTCTATAATATAATGTTGAAATGACATATCATGATAGATTTCAGATTAAGAATTATATATATCTATTAATTGAGTGATATAATTAGCATTAATATTATTGATATAATTATCATCACTGATTGTGTCGTCAAAGTACCAACATATTACATACAAACAGCACATGTTTCTTACACGATATTGGCAGTTGTCAAGTTCTATAACAGATTCCGTTTTGTAAACTACACTGCAAACGAAAGTCCTAAACCTAGTTTGGCTGAAGATCGAGTATTCATAGAGTTTTCAAATAGAGTATTTATTATACAGACATGCCACGAGGCTTAAAGTAAAAAATCTTAATATTTCTAACCTTACAACATAATAATATTTACAGGTCACTTTTTTAATATATTTATATATCACACTAGTAACTAACTTTTTTTATTCTGTACATCTTATTTCAAATATTTTATACTTTATGTAAAGCTTTTTTCAGAAAAATCTCTAAACATAAATAAATATTTCCCATACGTAATATTCTCTTTGCTTTCTTGTTCATATAAAATGTATCAAAGATAAATTTAATGTGTAAAAGGATGTATGTAGAATTTGAAACCTACAGAAGAGTAGAAATATATTCAATTTTACCAGTTCTGAAGTGTAGAATATACAATTTCTTCTAGAGCAGCTGAGTACCAATAGTTTAAAATTCAATAAGAAATAAAGCGGAGACTACGTTTAGGTATATTAAAGAAGAAATATTTGAATTTAAATGTATTTTTGAATTTTTTATGTTATAACAGCGATTTAAACAAAATATTTATTTTATTTTCTGATGTATATTTAAGGAGTTGTCCCAATATAATAGGATTTGACCATTATGGGCTTTAAACAAAATGTTTAATAAGATTTCTTATTACGTCTAATATATTTTATAACTACCCTCGCTAGACTATTATATTACATACTTACTATTTGTATAGAAATTATTAAATAACGTTCATTATCATTGAAATTTAGTGTGAAAATTTTGAGATGTTGCGAGGGTTGAGTAGAGGAACTCACATTTCTCCATACTTTACGTTCAACAGTGTTCAAGATTATTATTCGCGTGTTACTTTCCTTTGTCTGTTGTTGACTTTTTTATATGATTCGAGTCACGTTTCCATCATCACTTACCGCTTCTGAGTTCCTTTTAACATGGGAAAGAATAAGACTATAAAACAATACTTTTTCGGAGTTTTACGTATACAAAAATAAGAAAAATGTATTCACTACACGCCATTTTATAAATATAATATGATGACATCATGGCGGATTGAGTCAGCGTATGACTGTAAGCGATGGTTGTGGGTTCGATTTACACTTTGGGGAATGAATATGTATATCTTCCCTAGCAAATGAAACGCGGCGTTTAATTCTGCGACTCAACAAGCAATTTTAGGGACATTTGGGCAGAAAGCTGAGATATACAGGGTAGAGTGGTAATATTTTTATATTGAATACTGCGTTGATCAGCAAGAACGAGAAAAAGAGAATATTAATAATCACTCCACGTAATATAACTTATGCATTTTGCCAGAACATCTCTATAAGAACAATAATAATTTATTAAAAGCATTTGTTTTAGTAATCACAAATTAATTATGCGCAATTGGCTTTAACAGATAACTTACTCTTAAACTTTATAAAATTTAGATAATTCATAATTTTGCTAGGTATTACAATTTTTTATTAAAAGTTAGTTATTTGACACTATAGGACTATAAATATAATTACTTTTGTAACTCCAACAAAACCTGTAGTTAAAATAACATAATCATATGTCAATGAAACAAATAAATTAGTTTCGTAGGATTTTCAATTTCAGTCACAGCATACAATGTGAAATTTTGATAGAAAGAAATATTAATAAAAACAATGATTTAAAACCTATAACTTTAAATATATTACACAAATTTTATCTTTTGATATTTAAGCAAAATTAAAATAAAAGAAAAAGATAAAGCATTTAGAATCTAAATAACCTTTCAATTTTGTAGATAATTATATTAAAAAAACACCGTCTTTGAAAGTTCTATGGAACCTCTAATTAGCCACTCTAAAGTTTTCCAATCACAAAGCTCTTGGAAATTCGAAAGGGAAGTTTCGAAACGAACCCAATTAAGTCGGACATCCCGAAGATAAACAACTGTAAGTCACGCGACAAAATTTACAACGAGTCATTCATCAAATTTATGCAACATAAGGTAATACATTACACCGTGTGTTATATTTTGATATTCTTATAAATAATCTAGTGGCCATTCGTGGCGCAGAGGAACAAACTGTAACGACTGGTTGTGGGTACAGTTCTCACTCGAGGAACGATTTCTTCGCTCTGGTGTCGAGGCACAGCCTGGCGTTGAATTCCGCCACTCAACACGCAAATGGTACTTCTCGTTGATATACAATTTAGAAATTAGTACGGAACCCTAAGAATTCCACTCAAATTGAACCTGTTCTTTTTTTGAAACAAGAAATCAGTTAAAATTAATACTGAGGATCTCCTCAATAAATCTTTATTAATGTAATAGAAACCAGGACAATCTTTTTTTGCTAATCTTATAAGCGACTTAACCGTTTTAAATACAGTTTTCAGGTTTGTATTTCCCCTTAACATTTAGTGTTTGTTTTATTTCAATCAATATCAAATATTTCGTTCAACTAAATTGCTGAAAAATAATAGCTTTTCAATTTAATTGACCCAAATTTCAATTATTTATCAATGTACAAATATTACTTTTAAAATGATAATGTTAAATAGCACGAAATCAATTCAGATTGATAGTCAGATTCAGGGAGTCGCTAGTTTATAATAAAAAAACACATTTACAACAATATTTAAAAAAATATTTTTGTCTTCAATTTGCATCTTATATAAAAATATTTTTTTGTATATCCCGTATGTTTTATATGCAATTATTGTACATTAAGAGAAATAAAACTAGCACTAGGTATATAGAACAATATTTATCGTTTCTAATCTGATTAAAAACTTTAGCTGTAACGAAACTTTTTCTTTTAGATGTCTTTTAAATAAAAGAACTCTGCATTTAAAAGTCATCTTGGAGAAAATGTTTTTCAACGATTTTAAAGTCAAAAAATAAAAGTTTAATTAAAACTAACATTTTAATACAAGTCTAATAAATTATTTATAAACCACAGTGGGATAATGATATTATTCAGTCAATTAATAAATAAATACATATAAATACACAATTCAATGTTTATAGCGTAAGTAATTATATGGGATGTAATATTTAGATTGTAATATTATAATTAACTTTAGTACGCCGCATTGGTGAACATGACATCCCGCAGAGGTAATTTTGCTAAGTGTCACGCCCATATGACATGATTATTTTTTTATATGAACCACTGGAAAGATTATATATTTTTTCAGCATTTAAAAAAACTAATTTTCTCTGAAATATAAAATTACATATTTTGAAGGTAAAAATTCATTTTGAATATATGCTTTAATGGTATAAGTCATTACAAATATTAGTAGTTTTAATTTTTGGTTTGATATGTCTCTAGAAGAAATCAAAAAAATAATAATAGACAATTTAATAAAATAAAAGTAACTTAGTTATACATACGAGTATAATAAAATTATAACTGACCTTGCCTGAATTGACTGACTTACAATTTAGTATTGAATTAGCTGATGTATAAATATTATCTTTATAATTTTATGTTATTAGAACAGGAAAGTTTTGAGATTAGTTAACAATTGTGTAGTTCAAGCGGGCGAAGCCGCGAGCAGGTCATCAATGTAAAATAATATTTATAATTATGTATCATTTTCTAAATTCATTTTCTAGGAAAAGGTCGACTTCAGTCGTTCAAACTACAATGTATGTGTGGTGATTAAATATACATTATACAGTAATGGGACATCACATTACACTATTAATGGTCAATAGAAACTTTACTTGTACTACGAGTGCGTTATTCAAAGCTTAGTAAATAACTTTAGTAAAATGTTCACTTCAGAGAAGATTCTTTGAAATTTGCCATTATCCTAAACGAGTTTGCTATCGTATCGAGAGTACTTTATAGTAAGAGAATTAGTAGCACTAATATATTTAGTTTGAATACGTTTGTAAGCTCCAAAATTCTATGCATGTGTCGGTAAGCATTGTTTAATAAAAATAAAATAGAATACGTAAATAGATTTTTTATGTTTTAATTTTGGTTTTATTTCTTAATCTGATTCTTCTTAAGAGATATCAGAAAACTGATATTAATGAAAGCTTAAACCGTGAAAGCGTATATTCAAAATGGTAAACTTTATATTTCTATCTTCAAAATACATGTTTTAAATTTTGATGAGTTGAGTTTTAAGCTGATGACACCCAATTTTTTAACCGACTTCTAAGAAAAGGAAGTTATCAATTCGACTGTATTATTATTATATATTTTTTTTTAGAGTTCCGTACTTCATAAAGAAAAAACAGAACCCGAACACTTTGTTATCCGTCTCCTAAAATTATTAATCTCGGGAGTGCGTGGGAATAACAAGCTGAAATTAATATCAAATATTCAAATCGATGATTTTTTGAAGCACAGAGAATAATCCAACTTCAACTTCAAAACGTTAAGGTAATTAAACTTATGTGTGTTAGTTTCAATATAAATGAGCTTATTTATTGTATATTTTTCATTATAACGTCTACGAAATGACTGTTAAATTTTTGTTTATGTTTTTAAAAACAAGCATCTATGTAACGTGGAATATTTTATCGCAAAGTAATTTCCTGCCTCGCGTGCTTTCGAAAATATTAAGTTATTAGATAAACTGAAGCGAAAACAACCTTACCTACAGTTATGAAAATACAGAATGAAGTGAGAACTTATAATGCAAAGTAAGGAAAAAAATACGAAAATTTAAAATACTTATTATATTTTACGATGGTATTTCATAGGAAAATATAATTACTAAATACTTTTGTGTAATTTTTAACTTTTAATAAAATGTCAGATCCAGATTTCATTGTAACATACCCGCCATATAATTCGTACAACAGTTCCTAGTCTCAAAAAGGTAATTTCGATTTTTTTTAGATTTCTTTTATTTTAAAATGTCGAAATATGTTTAGAGTAAATTAAAAACTTTACTACATAACTGATTCGGATTTATTTCTATTTACAATTAAAACGATCAATTTCATCGTTAGTGGTTGTTCTAATTGATACAATTATTATAATATACGAGAAAGTATTAAAGAAATTAAGCTATTAAAACAAATTGAAAAGACGGAGTTTATGGTGTTACCTGTAGTATATTTATTTATCTACATTTAATTCTCTCAATAGAAATAATAAATTATTTTTTAACAAAAAAAACCGACTTTAAACAGTAAACTAAAAAGTAAAATAAATATTTGCTTAACATAAATTAATATGTATTTTGATTAAGTTAAACAAAAATTAATTTTTAACAAAAAGAAAAACCGACTTCTAACAACGAACTAAAAAGTGAAAAATAATTATATAAAGATTTT